>VMBQ01002596.1:46421-59756 GCA_007657795.1 Dreissena rostriformis | reverse complement strand
ATTGCATAATTAAATTATCTGTTGCCTTGAATTCGTTTTAAAAACTTTAAAATATGTTAAAGTGATTATTTAAGACTTTCCTTATTTTCCCCAAAATCTGGCATTTCGCGTGATTTTTTCCCCAAAATCCAACTTTTGGCGCGATTTTTTTCCCCCTCAAAAAAGGCCAGGCCCTTTCCCCAAAATCAGATAAAAACCCCTGCATTAGAATATTTTCTATTTGATTTTGAGTGCATGATTTGAACTGTCAACACAACTTCAGTGCTTTCCACAGTTTTTTTCAGACGCATCGGCTGTTGGGGTGGGTAAAGAAGGGTTGCCCGCGCCATAAATAGATATTTCTTTACATTTATCGTCTCAAAAGACATTTTTTGGTGCATTATGACTCTTACACAAAAAAAGCTATAAAGTGATTTATAACGAACAATTTTTACTTAGTTTTTAACCTCTTCCCGCATATAATTATAAATTAATGTATAATCGGTTATCCTGACTCGATCGATTCCCAAATACATCCATATAAACTGGGCTCAATCTTTCAGTTTAACCATATACTTATTCCGTCTCCACAACCCATACGAAAGACAAAAAAATCTTACATGACAGGAGGTTTGCTCTATGTAAAGCGGAGTTTGACTATATATATTTCCTCCATGATTTTCTTTTATTCGCCAAACATTTTGCCCAAGGACATCTTTGAGACTTTCGAATAAGGATGCAGGGCCGTCGAACTCCGTGTTTTGGGGCCGAATATCAGCCCCGTCCCCCATCAAAAAAGTATACTTTTTTCCCCTTTTTTGGAAAATAAAATCCCCCCCCCCTTTTTTTTTTTTTAGAAATAAGTGTCTAATGCTTATTTTATCTCAGTTTTAATTCAATTACATCTAACAAAGTATATAATAATGATTTATATGATTTTGTTCTTTTAATTTGAATAATTTGTTTCAATTATGGTCCTCTTCCAGTTAGAATATGACTATAGACAGCGATTTTCTTTGTCCAATTGGGAAAAGTACCCGTACCGGTCCAATTGGGAAAAATCGAGTCGTGAAATCCTCAAAATTGGGAAAAATCGAGTCGTGAAAACCTCAAATTGGGAAATTGGTTTATTTGATTTTTTGCTCCCAAATACTTTAAAATTGAAAACTAAGTGTTTTCAAGCTGTCAATATTATATTTACCTCGGTTCAAGCCATATAGCTGCAAAGGGAAACTAACTAAATGTTGCATTTTCCCCCCAAAAAAACAAAAAAAAAACATTTTTTTTTTACCTTAAATTGGGAATTTTTTGGACAGCAATTGGGAAATTTGTAGTTTTTTCGTTATTGGGAAAGTGCCGTTTACCGGTACTTTATAAAGAAGGAAAAAAATCGCTGATAGATATTACCTTGACCTCTCTTATTACTACATTTGTACTGATTGAACTATATTCATTGCTTTTTTTCATAATTAGGTATATTTTAATAGATGTACTTGAAATAAAATTGAGATTAATAAGCACACGAGAAACTTAATTCTAAAAAAGCAGATTTTTTTTTTCAAAAAAGGGGAAAAAACATACTTATTTGATGGGGGACAGGGCCAATATTCGGCCCCCAAAAAGGCAGATCGAGGGCCCTGTGTAAATTTGGATTTCAATCTGTGTTTGTGCCTAACCAAACATGAACAAATGCTGTGACTTCAGAGATGATCTTTTACAACATGCCACTTTCGCCTGCAACAAAAGTCTAATTAGTGATGGGATAACAAGCAATGCCTTTGAGGCTTTTTTGTATGCACTGTGGGACTCGAGTGAGTCTCAACAGCTCTTGTAATGTACCAAATGAGATTCCTTGTAGTGCAGATTAGTACTCTCACAAATTTGTCGCATTTGGCGACAAAGCCATCATCAGCGAAACCCCTGCATGCATAGGTCTTTCTGTGAAAAAAATAATTTGATATGGGTTGTTTCTATCACACAGTTGAATTTGTACTTGTAGTTGGTTTAGTTATTGACATAGGCAGTTTTCCCTTTTTTATAAAGTACCGGTAAATGGCACTTTCATGTACAAATTACAAAATTCCCAATTGCTGTCCAAAAAATCCCAAAATGAAGGAAAGTTGCAACATTTTGGTTAAAAAATTGTGTTATTGGCAGGTGAACATACAAAGCTTTAATACCTGCATGGATGATGTCCTTGAACAATTTCTATTCACCCACACCACCTGACATTTTGACATTGACCTTATTTTGGACTTTTATTTTTCGTTCAAATTCGGGGTCATTATAAGGAATAATGGAAAGTATGTATTTTTCCCAAATGTGACCTAAAAATTCCCAATTGAAGGTTTCCAACATCCTTTAGATCTCAACATTTATTTCCTCTCCCATCCAGCTTTATAAGTTGAACCTAAGTACTTTTATTATAATATTGAAAACTTTAATGCTTAATTTTGAAGCATTTGTTATCAAAACAACAACAACACTAATTTTCCAATTTAAGTAAAAATGCGATTTTTCACAATCCAAAGGGACCCAGCCTCTTTCCCAAAATGAGAAGAAAAGCACTGCTATTTCAGAAGGTCAAAATTACTGATGGCAGTATCTTGATGCCTTTGTGTTCTGATATCAGTTCTTCTATTCTTTAATTCTTGTTTGTTATACAAAAACATGTTTTGAAAAAAGTAGTAAGATGATTAATACCCGCTTTAAGAAAATCCTGTTAGCTACAACATTCGCTGGCATCCATTGTAATTAATTTTTATGTATGATACAGCAAATTATTTCAATTTGTGTTGGGCAATCATTCGCTTGTCAGAATTAACAGTAACTGTTACTGACTGGCGTGAAACGACCATTATATATACCAACTGTATGGTCTGTACGCTATTGGGTTTGAGTGCAAAGCATTCAGACAAATTGTAGGTCTTTGCACCTTTCTTCCTTATTCCCTAGTCAGAATTTACAGTAACTAACTGCATGAAAGTTGCAACGGAAGATTTGTTACAGACTTGTGATTCTGACATTAACTCTTTCAGTGCTGGAACCGGATTTTGAAGGCCTTTGCAAACAGTTTGGATCCAGATGAGACGCCACAGAACGTGGCGTCTCATCAGGATCCAAACTGTTTGCTATTCTGATAGTATTCTTTGAAAAAAAAATCAAAGAAAATGCTAATTTTAGAAATTCAGCAGACGACTTTTAGCAGACGACAAATTTCCCAGCATGCAAAGGGTTATTGATGCAATCTCAATGGTCTGAACACTATTTGGTTTGAGTGCAAAGCATTTAGACAAAATTGCAGTTCTTTGCATCTTTCTACCTTATATTATTTTACGATTGCTACATGAACTCTTCTTGAATGAGTCAGATTAGAAGAGACATTATTGTACCTCTGTAACCTGTTGTTTCATAGAAAATGTTATGGGGTTAATTTCTTTATGGCGGGATAATTAGTAAAATATTTTGTTTCTTTCGGATCAGCAAAGTACCCCTCCCCTGTTAATCAATTGTTTTTGGCTGATTAATTACAGGGTTAAAAGTTTTCCGGTTTGCGCCGGTATTCTGGTTTAACAGGGCACCAAAAGGCCTTTTTCGTAATTCATGTAAATTTGATGAGATAATTTGTGGGGGTGGGGGTAGGGGTGACCTCCCTCGTCTAAGCAACAAGAAACGTTTTATTGAGCAAAAAACAACACGGAAATAAAAATAGACGTTTTGTAATTGATATTGCCGAATGTGTTTAGTTGAAAGAGCGGCATTTTCGATAAATTTACAAAAGCAGGTGCCTAATAGAGTTATCGTTCTTAACATTGTAATCAGCCAGAAAAATAAAGAGAGAGAATCGTTTACGACATGGCAACAGATAAGATTTTGGGTCAATAAGTTTTCACTGCAAGCTTTTTGTAAGAATTAGTTTTTTTTTCCCTTTAAACTATTTGTCAACTAGTTTTTTACAATTTGATCAAAACGTACATATATTTCTGGATAAGATTAGCGCTTCATTTTTGGATATTGATAATTCTCAGCAATTCTTATTCCAATTAAGTCATTATAAATTTACATTGACAATGGTTGTTTGTAAATATAAGTATTAATTGTATATTGACAAACGGATGATGGAGTCATTTTGTTTCAACCAGTTTCAACACTCCTGCCTTTCAGTCTCAGAGCATACTCACATTGCCAAACCCTCTCCATCAATGACAAGCCAGTGGAAATCATGATGAAATTAGTGTTTGAGACACGGAATCAGAGCAGTGTTTTTAGCCGAATATTTCAGAATCTGTCACCATCTGCGCTATTAAATCTGATAGTATACCCTTCCCAATGTCTTTTCCCAACGGTTTGGGTCTCGTTGAGAATTGTAAAATATTGTGCGCGCACGCTGTTTATGAAAGTTTCCTAACCGGTCCGCGTTTTACAGAGAACATTTTCCCGAACTTATTTCGGTAATTTTTTATATTGACACCTTCCCAAAACAGTGTCTATATATCCTAACTGAAAATATTACAGCCGCACTAAAGGTTACAATACACTATTTCATAATTAAACACGGTATGGCGGAAAATGGAAAAACTAAAACGACGAAGAATCGATTTCAATTCGTTTTCCATTTTCATAATCATTTTCTATACGATTGATTTTAAATTTCAATTCGTTTTCTGTCAAATACAAATCGTAAAACGATTAAACGAAGCCTATCTGTTGCCCTGTTACGACATTGTTGAATCATTTGCGGCAAATGAGCGCTAACATAAAAAAAAGTTACTTTTAGAAGTAAAACGAATCAAAATTGAAATTTCTTGATCCGAATCCGAGCACAATTGAAGGTGCTAGAATATGATGTAAAGAATAAATGGCGATGGGGGTGGCTAGCTGAAAAAGACGAACGTGGAATTAAATTTGGCAAATGGCTAAAAAACTGACATCCCTGGTGTGTTTTTGTGTAAAAAAAAAACAACAATAATTTATAAATCATCCGAAAAAGGCAGTTAAAGCCGTTGCGACCGTCAAAGCACAGAAACGCAATGTCGAAATTGTGAAAACTAACATGCAGTGTTTAAAAAATGCGTGCAAAACAATATTTCAGCATGTTTACCACATTATGTGTATTTGATGAAACTAAAATTGATCAATATATCTTAAAACCATTAAATTGTACATTTCAATCATTCATAGGCACAGTAATTTTGTTTACTTGCTGCTGCACTAATCTTAAAGGTAAAAAATAACCTTTTCATTTTGTTTCATGTATGTGTTTTAATGTATTTCCTCATATATGTTGATAGAAATTTTTGACTTCTGACACATAATCATTTATTTTTTAAATGAAAATAAATTAACTCACCTTTATAGAATGAACTTGCTAAACAAGTGTGATTTTGAAGATTTAAATTAATTTCTAAGCTCTTTTTTATGCCCCTGGTAGGGTGGCATATAGCAGTTAAACTGTCAGTCCGTCTGTCNATAACTTTTGCAAAATAGAAGATAGCAACTCGATGTTTGGAATGCATGTGTATCTCATGGAGCTGCACATTTTGAGTGCTGAAAGGTCAAGGTCATCCTTCAAGGTCAAAGGCCAAAACACAAAATCCAAGGAAAGTAATAAGCTTTAAAGGGAGATGATTTCTATACCTGCCAAATGATAAATTGAAATTGTATTTCAAAGCGGCGCATTAGGGGGTATTGTGTTTCTGACGAACACATCTCTTGTTTATTTGTCATTTTTCTAAATCTCAGGAGCTTCCGGGGGCCCTATACCCACCGGGGGTCCTAGAGGCCCCCAGCTTAATTTTTCAGGTTTTTCAGTTTTGCCAACTTTAACCATGAAATTAATAATACAAACTTAAAACTTATGATGTAAATATAACTTCAAAAACGGTCACAGATATTATTGGATTAATTGTTTTCTTTGCCCGAATGTGCAATAATAATATAATGGGGTTAACCCATTTATGCCTAGCGTCTAGAAAAAAGGCCTTGGCAAACAGCGTAGACCCAGATGAGACGCGGCATGATGCGGCGTCTCATCAGGGTCTGCGCTGTTTGCTTAAGGGAATTTCTGTAAGAAATGTTCTAAATATAGAAATAAATATACTACTATAGTACCTAGACATCCCTAATTTTGGAAATAAATTGATCCAATTTTAGAAGGATGGGAGAGTCCACTAGGCATAAATGGGTTAACTGTAACAATTTTTGTAGTTTTGTTCAAGCCAAGTGTGTCTATTCATCCAATATTGCAAAAATGGAGGAATAAAGCATTGAAGACATACCATACCGTACATGAACAATAAATATTTAGTGAACTCTACTAGTCTGCTACAGATTATTCAGATTAGTATTTACAATTTTAGCCTGGCTCTGTGAAAAGGGGGTTTAATGTACATGTATGTGCGTAAAGTGTCGTCCCAGATTAGCCTGTGCAGTATGCACAGGCTTATCAGGGACGACACTTTCCTCTGTTATGGTATTTTTCGTTTAAAAAAGTCTCTTCTTAGCAAAAAATCAGTTTAGGGTGAAAGTGTTGATTGCACAGGCTAATCGGGGACGACACTTTACACACATGCATTAAACCCAGTTTCCTAAGAGCATGGCTCATTTGTACAGGGTCTTGCATAAGTGGCAGTTGAAATATTTGGTCTGTACACTTCATCTTCTGACTGAGTAAGCTGTGTGCACTACCTCTAAACCACTCATAATTGAGGTTTAACAATGTTGAAATGTAGACACCATGACTCAGTCGTGGCAGTGAAAAATGATACTTGAAACTTGTCCTCAAGGAGACTTGTCCAATGTTTTTGTAGAGCTGCCTTTGAATTTGTTGTGTTGTGACATTTTTAGCCCGGATATTTAATTGTGGTGGTGGAAGTTATAACTTGTATGAAATCTGGAATTATGTTGATTAAATGTGATGTTTAAGAGGGTCTCAAAAGTAAGTCATTCTTTAAAATTACACCTATAAAGACTTGAAAATCGCACGTTTTGTTGTGATACCTAAATAACAATTTACATGAGTTTCTTTTATTTGACATTCTTTGATTGTGTGTCCCATGTGAACATATTTTTGGTTGTCAGTTGCTTTGATTTCTATTTTCTGCAGGTGTATTCCTGGACTTTGTTTAAGGGTTAAATATGTTTGGTTAAAATATGCAATATTTAAAAATTTATTGAAACAGTAAATAAAGGGCCTGCTCTGCCATTCGCCAAATTAGCAAATGGCTACAAATAGAAAATTTGTCTCAAGGAATTTCAATTTGGCTTTAACTTTTTCTCATAAAACCCAATAAAACTGATAAAATGTGAAGAATTTATGTGTTCTACTGTAAATTTGGCTCAAGAAAATTTTGAGTCAGGGGAGCCTCAGTTAAACTGATGTCAAATTATGATTTGTATAATATAAATATTAAAATTAATTTTGCTTTCAGGAATAATTGTTGATTGCACAATGTACATTTGTATATTTTTATGTCAGGACATCCGCTTAACTAAAATTTGATGTTCTTAATTGATATGACAATTTATTTTTGTATTTTACGTAACAAATTTATTATGCCGCACCCAGAAATCTTGATGAGTTTGGGGGTGTTTATCGGGAGTTTTAACAACAAAAAAACTTGGTCTTTATCCTTTGAAAAAATCTATGAATGATGAAACAGTGCTATAACAGGTTTGTGAACTATAAAATATATTTCTATTAGTTTTAATCCTCTGAGATCATTTTCATGCCTAATGTCACTCTTCAGCGATTTTTTTCCTTCTTTATAAAGTACCGGTAAACGGCACTTTCCCAATTACGAAAAAACTACAAATTTCCCATTTGCTTTTTTTTTTTTTTTTTTTTTTTTTTTTTTTTTTTTTTTTGAAAATGCAACATTTAGTTAGTTTCCCTTTGCAGCTTTATGGCTTGAACCTAGGTTAATATAATATTGACAGCTTGAAAACACTTAGTTTTCAATTTTGAAGTATTTGGGAGCAAAAAATAAAATAAACCGATTTCCCAATTTGAGGTTTTCACGACTCAATTTTTCCCAATTTTGAGGTTTTCACGACTTGATTTTCCAATTGGACCAGTACGGGTACTTTTCCCAATTGGACAAAGAAAATCGCTGCTCTTAATTTGAGCTGCATAATTGTTCTTGTCAGCGGTGTCTTGGCTGCATTCAGCACATAAACCTGCCATGTCTTATGATGTTGACACATTCATGGAGGACCGGCATTCATAGATTATAGCTTGCCTGCCATGTCTTATGATGTTGACACATTCATGGAGAACGGGGAGCATTCATGGATAATAGCTTGCCTGCCATGCTCCATTAAAAAGTGAAACCCACACCGTGGGCATGTTTAACCTTGGTTTTAAAATTGTTACATCATGTCCGACACCCCCTCCCCCCATAATATATAATACATTAAAATAAAACTACAATAAATTTGGGTAGGGAATTTATATGTGTTCTTTTGCTAAATATTTAACCTGTTGAGTGTTGAGTTATTAACTGAACAAAATTATAATATCCCTGTCTGTTGATTATTTAATTTATGTTGGTGGAAATAAAACATATCTTTTATAAAATCAACAAAGCGTTTACTGTACATGTACAAATGTAGCTTTTGGAAATGGTTAAATATGAATTAAAAATTCGGAACAATTGAAAAATGTAAAATGTAGGAGGCGATATATTGGCTAGGCTGGGAAACCTGAAGCATGTTTATTATGCAGAGTAACGCTGTTGCACCACTTAAATCATAACTAATGTGTTTGTACTCAAGAAGGAGTGTCAGGCTAGTGGTTGAATCATGTCAAGTGTAGGATCAATACAATGACTTTCATAAATTGTTTGTGTTTCATCAACACTGTATTTCCCTGATCATTGTGTGGTGTATCTGAAGAAAACATTCATTGGTTTAAATTAAGTTTTTAGTTTAAACCTAATTATTTAAGCACGATTGAATCGAAAGCCTAAGGCTTAATTTGAAAGTTTTTTAAAGTAAGTTCACGCTGACATGGAGGGTTAAAAATAGCCATTTCCTGAATAAAGATAGAAATGTGAATCTCAGTTCTTGTCTCTTTTTATCTGATTAAAGTGAGAAAAAAACTTGTATTTATTATATAAATGACAAAGTACCTTGTAAACATCAGCAAACCTTTGGAGCATATGTATTTTATTTCTGTTACCAGTATTGTTAATTGTTTAGCGTTAAGTAAAGGCTAGCCTACTTGAAAATTGCAATGTTCATTTTTGTAGTTGGAAAAAATATAATTCAGACGTTCTTCATATTATTTAGAAAGGTTTGAACTTGAAAGCTTTGAGTCTCAAACACTCTGGATCTTATCAGCGTATGTAAACAAACAAACCTGTAAGAGCCATGATAAATCTCCACAGAACAGTGTAAACTCTGGTCTAACTCATTATTTATTACAGGTAGAACACCTGTGACAGGTGTCAAAATGGGCGAGTCCAAATTGTGCATTTTAAAGGGGTTTCAGCATTTCGAGACGTTAACTAGATTAATTTTATTATTTTATTTAGCATGCAGTATTTGTTGAAAAGTGTTAAACTTTATATAATTTACTGTTTCTGTTCATGCAGTTTAGTCAAAACAAGTTTATCAGATTTTGTTTTAACATTCAGGTAAATCTGTTTAAAGTCGGGCTGCCATGAAAATGTCAAGATTTAAAACCGATAACTTGTCTATTGTGCTGAAGGCAGTTGCTTTTATTTGACATGGGAAAAAATGAGGAGTCGTTTCAGGTGTCAACTGTTAACAAATAGAGTTGAAAGTTAATTAAGGACAGATTAGATCAGATGGCAGAGTTAAGTAAGATAGATTTGTAATTGGTTAATAAAAACATTCTTACCTGTCACATACATGTATGGTGGGGGCTAATTTTCCAAATATTGTTTTTAGATTGTGTATTGGTCTAGACAGAATTTAGTAAACAGTTGACTTTTGATAAGATAGGGTATAAGAAGAATACGTGTTGTGTTTTGACATTATTACTGTGTTATGTAACACAAAGTCAATTGGCTTAACTCTGTGTTAAAGCAAATTTAAATTGTGTGCTTCACATAAAAGTTAAAACATGGCAAACGTTGAGAATTAAAATTAAAAAATTATGTACTGATGAAATGTGAAATTGAAATGTGTGTTATATGTGTTTGATATGGTTGATTTTAACTTAGTGGGACCAGATTTACTTATAGCTCTGATTAGTTGATTAGTAATCACTCTGATTAGTTGATGACAGATATTGGCAGGTGACTAATTTTTTTTTTACTACAACTTAGTGTGTGGAAAAGGTGTGAAAATACCTGTAGGGTGACACTATCAATTTAAAGTGGTTTAATAGTGTCCTAACTGTGAACAGTTCTAACTATGGTGACTTACCTTTGAAAAGTTTGAGTGAATTTTTGTAGCAGGTAATGAGTAGCAATGTTACAGTATACAACTGAATGATGGATTGCATTTCACATGCTCCAACTGAAAGAACATTGTGTTTAAGTTTTGATATTTTCTTATATATCTGTTTAGCAGAAGTGGGCATTACACTTGGCAAACAGAGAAAATAGCTAGACTATTACTAGAGAATTAACAAAAGTTGGACCAAAAGAAGAATTGAAAACGTTTTAAGCGTTTTTGAATACCAGACTTTTCTCTACTGGATTTCTTGTTACACATTGTGTGTGTGTGATTATCAAAAGGAACCATTGTGTGCTTTCAGAGCCGATTTGAGCTTGCCATATCTGTGTGATTCTGTGAACTGTGAACATCAACAATGAGTGGATACAACGTCAACATGAATCAACAAGGATCAACTCGGGCCAGTGAGTATTAACACTTAAGTTTAAACCTATTTATTTAAGCTTGATTGCATCGAAAGCCTAAGGCTTATTTAAACAACCTTGAGTCGGTTTCCTGGGTAGAACCAGTACTTGGTGTCATTTTGGGCGATCTAAAGAACGCTCCGACAGTGGGGATGGAACCTATGACATGGGGTTGCTAGACGGACATCATGTCCACTACGTTACACTTTGGTCTTGCAACTGAATTAGGGACCATACGGACCATGGACCATACGGACCAGACTATACGGCCCAGATTTGTGGACCATACGGCCCAGATTTGTGGACCATACGGCCCAGATTTGCGGACCATACGGCCCAGATTTGCGGACTATATGGACCATGTCTGAAATTATATTCATTGGTGTTCCTCCCATATTTTATTAATAAATTTAATAAAATATTTAAGTTGTTGTTATTACATGGAATATATTAACGTTGTTGTGTTGTTTAATGACAATATACTTGTTAAATTTGAACATTTGCGGACCATACGGAGAAACTGTCTTAATCAATAAATATTTCATTTTTATTAAAGAATGTAAGAATATTATTTAAATTAAAAAAAATGACTTTTGTTGTAAATACACAGCAATTTTTATATTATTTCATCGTTAAGTGATATAAATATAGATAACCGCACTTTGTAAATTTCTTTATTATTAGTGATATAATATATTTAATACACACCAATTTGAGTCACATATAAATTAAACACGTCTAATCGAATACATATCTTTATACAACAAATATTTTCTATTATTTCATCGTTAAGTGATACAATTGTAGATAACCGCACTTTGTAAATTTCTTTATTATTTGTTATAATATCCATAATACACATCGATTTGAGGCACATATAAATTAAACACGTCTAATCAAATACATATCTTTATGAAACAAATATTAATACAAAAAAACAAACATTTAAAACAAATTCAAGAGATGTGGACAAACGAATGTACACGAACAAACATGTATAACATTAAAAAAAATAAAATAAAAAACGATATAACAAATAACTGTAAAAAAATACATTTATAACAATTTGGAGAGATATAGAACAACGAATGTACAAGAACAAACATTTATAATAAGCGAGCAAACAACCAAACGGGCATTAATATATACATGTACATTTACACTCGACCGTCCACACAGATCCATAAATCTACAACACTCAATCTGCAACTCACTCGTACATACCAGTATTCGAAAGATCTTCGTATCTTGATATTATTGAAAATAAAAAGCATAGGAACATTATTGCTAAATATGGTTGTCGTCTCACAAATTATATAGCAACCGGTAGACAAGAACATTATCAGAGATCAACGCAAATGTGTTTTATACAACCTCAATGATATCGAGTATGAATATCACTTCGTTCTTAAATGTCCTTATTGTGCCGATGTTAGGAACACATTAATTCCGAAGTATTATAGATCTCGTCCAAATATGTTCAATTTTATCGAACTACTTAATAGTTCAAACAAAATAGTGTTAAGAAAACTAGTCATGTACGTACTGTTCAGAATGCTTTAAAATGCGAGACCTTGTCTAATTTATGTAGTATAAAATAAGTATTTTTTTTTTAGGAAAGATAATAAGCACAGAAAAATTTAAAACTTGTTGCAATTATTAAACTACTTTTTGACATTATGTGGATTCACTCCATTAGTGTATATTATGAATTAGTGTACTTGATAACATCAATCAATATGTGTCATAAATAGGGCGTTCCCGGGATGCAAACATGTCACACTTTAACTTTAAATGGTAATTGCAGACGTGTTAATCAACTAGAGTGTATTATCCATAACTGTTATAATAACACCAATCAGTAGGTGTCATATATAGAGCGTACCCGAGGTGCAAACATACGAGTCACTAATTCGAGTGTTACACACAAATGACATTTTTAATAAACTTTTGAGTGCTAAACTTTAAAAATAACATGTGTTCAATATGAATAAAAACGTGTTATTTAAAGATAAATTGATAGAACATTTATTGTTTGCATTTTTTTAAAGATAGAAACGCATGTGTTAATTGTTTGTAAAATATTTATGTGATGTAAGAAATTTTAATTACCGTTGTCACCACGCGACTTTTATTCATTTTAAATAAGTATTACTATCCAATGTGATTAAAATAATATTTTACATACAGGAAAATGCATGTTTGCGGAATGCCTACTGCTTCAATGAATAATTGATGATACAACACAACAGAGTTTCGAATAGGAAATAATTTTATGGAAATAATTATAAACAATAACGTTTCATTACCCGTTTTTTAATGGTACATGGTATCATAGTATGCACAGCATACTAAGTATTGTAGTATTTCGTGTATAAAATAATCTCCATGACGCAAAAACATGTGGTCCATATGATCCGCAAATCTGGGCCGTATGGTCCGCGAATCTGGGCCGTATGGTCCGCAAATCTGGGCCGTATAGTCTGGGCCGTATGGTCCATGGTCCGTATGGTCCGTATACCCA
>VMBQ01002596.1:0-44132 GCA_007657795.1 Dreissena rostriformis | reverse complement strand
TGGGATAACTGTGCTTAATGCATGTGGGTCAAGTGTTCTGGGATAACTGGGCTAAATGCATGTGGGTAAAGTGTTCTGGGATAACTGTGCTTAATGCATGTGGGTCAAGTGTTCTGGGATAACTGGGCTAAATGCATGTGGGTAAAGTGTTCTGGGATAACTGTGCTTAATGCATGTGGGTCAAGTGTTCTGGGATAACTGGGCTAAATGCATGTGGGTAAAGTGTTCTGGGATAACTGTGCTAAATGCATGTGGGTCAAGTGTTCTGGGATAACTGTGCTAAATGCATGTGGGTAAAGTGTTCTGGGATAACTGTGCTTAATGCATGTGGGTAAAGTGTTCTGGGATAACTGTGCTTAATGCATGTGGGTAAAGTGTTCTGGGATAACTGTGCTAAATGCATCTGGGTAAAGTGTTCTGGGATAACTGTGCTAAATGCATGTGGGTAAAGTGTTCAGGGATAACTGTGCTAAATGCATGTGGGTAAAGTGTCTGGGATAACTGTGCTAAATGCATGTGGGTAAAGTGTCTTCCCAGATTAGGCTATGCAAATAGATAGGATCTTTGTTTAGATAAGACTTTCTTTTAAACAAAAAAATCAATACGAAAGTGTCTCCCCTGATAAGCACAGGCTAATCTGGAATGACACTACGCACTTGCATTAAGCCCAGTTTTTCCAGAACAAGGCTAAAATGAAAAGATTGCTGTGATACAAAATTTGCGAACCGAGATGTAATCTGCTGTTGGGTTCTTTGCATAGATGTAGGTGTAAACAATGATACAGAGACAAACTGTGCATAACAAAATGACTTGATGTGACATTGGTTAATTCCAAGCTATAATGTAACATCGAGCAACCAAAATTTCATAGCTGAATGATTATATTATAACAAAATATAATATAAATTTTAAATCTTCAACCAAAATCTGTGTATCATTAATGAATAACAATCTTTAAATGCATCAATTCATATCATCTTTTATTTTTGACAAAGTTATCCTTTTTTACAATCAACTATGTGCAGTATCTTTTAGAAAGATGTGGTTATCTGCATTATATTACATATGAATATTTTCTACCGTCCGCCAACTATTTATTTGATTGCAAATCAGCTTTATGTCACATTCTTGTTACTGTTTTTCAGCTAATCATCCTGGCTAGCGGAGGCCCCAGTGAGCTGGTACGACTGATGCGCTCGTACACATACGAGAAGTTGCTATGGACGACGTCTCGTGTCCTCAAGGTGCTCTCTGTGTGCCCTAGCAACAAGCCGGCGGTCGTTGAGGCTGGTATGTGCACTGAGTCGTTATTATTATTTTGTAGTAGTAAACGTTGCTTGAGTTTTAAGTGTGTCATTTACTTATTTGGGATATATATATACTTCTTGAGATCCGTAACAGGGCCAACATTTGACAAAGAAAAGCACTGATTATTTTTGTTTTCCATTATAAAATAATGAAGAAAATGACATACTCTGTCTTTATCGTTTGAATAAACCAAAGTTAATTTCATAAAGCTAAAAAAATAATATTCAATATATTTATTATCAGTAAATTAAATTGGGACTTGCATAACAAGTAATATTTTCTGTACCTCAGTAGATATAGAAATAACTGTGTGGTATATTTTCTGTCTTGTAGGTGGCATGCAAGCCCTGGCCAACCACCTGGGTCATGGAAGCCAGCGCCTTGTGCAGAACTGTCTCTGGACCCTGAGAAACTTGTCTGATGCCGCAACCAAAGTTGTAAGTTCTTGTTTCTTTATATCCTCTGGAATCCCTGGTCATAGCTCTATGGAAATCTTTATAGATCTTACATACAGGATGTTTTGTTTTAGTCATTTAAAAGTGCGATTTTGTGACTATGTTTGCAACAATTTACAACAAAATTTTAAACTTAGCCCAGTTAAGAAATTTCAGTCTGCACCAGGCAACATTTGATAGTCCAAGCCAGAGGCTTTTAAAAATAAACTGACTATAAATATTTGCGCTGGTCACAGATCGATATTAAGCTTGTATCAGCTTATTGTTAGTCCCACACATTTTTGCTCACACATTTTCTTGTTTCCCCACTTCAGGACAGCATTGAGAACCTCCTGCAGATGCTTACCCAGCTTCTGTCGTCCAACGACATAAACGTGGTGACCTGTGCCGCCGGCATCATCTCCAACCTGACCTGCAACAACATGCGCAACAAGATGATCGTGTGCCAGGTGGGAGGCATCGAGGCCCTCGTACGCACCATCCTGCAGGCCGGGGACCGCGAGGACATCACAGAACCTGCTGTGAGTACCCGATATCTGGTTCATTTATTGTGTGTCATTTATTGGGTGTTATTTGTACTCCTTTCAGCTGATGGCTACATTTTTCAATGCCAAGGTAGTTTTACAAATAGTTACCCGGTAGGAGGTGGCATACAGCAGTCGCACCGTCCAACCGGCATTCTGTTTTCCGGAGTTTTTTTTTGCAACGCTTTCAGATATAAAGCTGATTTTTGGTATGTCATTATGTGAGTCTACCAACATGATTCACAGATGAAGTGGGAGTTTTTCATTCCGGTCCATTGATTTTTGGCGAACTAATCGGCCTCGGACTTTGACATTTTCTGTTTTCCGGAGTTTTTTTTACGAAACACTTTCAGATATTTAGCTGATGATTTGTATGTGAGTCTACCTACATGACGTTCAGATGAAGTGTAAGTTTCGTTCCCGTCCATTGATTTTTGGGGAAGTTATGGGCCTTGTTTTCAAAATTCTCTTATATAGCTGCTGTGCTGTTTCAAAGCGCAGTAGGGGGCCATGTGTTTTAAAAACGCAGCTCTTATTTTAATTGCATTAGGTTTTCCTGAGAACTGACCAGAATATGCATTCTTATAAATACTCATAATCACATTTATGTTTTTCCAGGTATGTGCCTTACGTCACCTGACATCTCGCCACCACGACGCAGAGATGGCCCAGAATGCCGTGCGGCTCCACTACGGCCTGCCGGTGCTCGTAAAGCTGCTTCATCCGCCCAGCAGGTGGCCTCTCATCAAGGCGGTCGTGGGCCTGATCCGCAACCTGGCGCTGTGCACTGCCAACCACGCCCCGCTGAGGGAGCATGGCGCCTTGCCCAGGATTGTACAGCTTATGATCAGGGCGCACCAGGATACACAGAGGGTAGGGTTACCAGCTTGTTAAAACTATAGAATCGATTCAACAGATTGTTTTTATGCCCCCTTTTTAAAAAAGGGGGTATATTGTTTTTGAGTGGTGAAAGGTCATGGTCAAGGTTATCCTTCAAGGTCAAAGGTCAAAAAAAAAAAATCAAAGCGGCGCATTAGAGGGCATTGTGTTTCTGACAAACACATCTCTTGTTTGAATAATGAAAAAATATGAACCGGTATCCCGGTTTCTTAGTTAAAAAAATACTGAAGTATTTTTCCTAACAATGTAAACAAAAATAAAAAAAGTAAGTTCAAAAATCAATTTTTGTTGCACAGACTTGCATTGATCTTTAAATGACAGTAATCCCTGCTTGTTTAGTTTTAATATATGTAATCAGTTGTTCAGCACCACTCGTTCCATTCATATTAAATTAAAATATTTAAAAAATAATAAGTTCACAATTTCATTATCAGGCGTGTTATCTTTCCTCATTTCAGCTGATTTCCTCTTTCAATGTCAAACTAATTTTTCAAATAGTTATTAACTCTTGAACTATATACAAATGAAGAGTTTCGTTCAACTTTGTAATGGCATTTTCCTTCCCTGAGGTGGTTCTTAAATCACACCCTTGATTATAATGTAATTTACACACAGGAAACACCATACAAATTGCTATGTCCAAAATCTCCTAAGTCTCAATTGATGTATTCCTGTACCATCCCCTATTGCAGCGTGCCTCGATCAGCTCCAATGGCCAGGGTTCCGGCTACGTGGACGGTGTACGCATGGAGGAGATTGTGGAGGGAACCGTTGGGGCCCTGCACATCCTTGCGCGGGAGGCTCACAACCGCGCCGTCATCAGGAGCCTTAACTGCATACCCCTGTTTGTACAGGTACGTGTTCATGCTCAGTATTTGGTCAATTGAACATTTGCAAATCAGTGTGTTTTTTTTCCAATCAAATTCAGTATTTCCCATGGAAAAAAGTATATAATTTTCCCGAATGAAACCTGAAAACTCCCAATTGAAGGTTTCCTATTTTTTGTAGAACACCATGAATTTGAACCTTAGTTAATATTATATTGAAGACACGTTTTCTCAATTTTGAAGCATTTGTAAGGAAAACGACAACAACGCTTATTTCCTAATTTTGCGATGTTTTCCAATCNCCCCAAAATATTATAAATATTGAATATATAACTTTAGCTCCTGTACTCGCCTGTTGAGAACATCCAGCGCGTTGCCGCCGGCGTTCTGTGCGAGCTGGCGTCCGACAAGGAAGGCGCCGAGCTAATAGAGCAAGAGGGCGCCACCGCGCCACTCACAGAGCTGCTCCACTCCAGGAATGAGGGAGTCGGTAAGGCAATCTTAAATATATAGCAATAAGCATAGAGTAGCTTTTAAAGTAATAGTTCTTTGTAAAATCAGAGTATGTTTTCAATGATGAAAGAATGAAGCAAAGGCCTTTCTGTAGGTTTATACCACAGTAATTTAATATTCTGTATGGGTTTGTATGTTATACACATAAGAACTTACTTCTAAGTTGAATTTTCCAACACCACCCCCAATGTCAATAATTGAGTTTTTTTTGTGGAACTGTATTATCCCTTTGCATGCTGGGAAATTTGTCGTCTGCTAAAATGTTGTCTGCTGAATTTTTAAAATCTATCAGAATAGCAAACAGTTTGGATCCTGATGAGACGCCACGTTCTGTGGCGTCTCATCTGGATCCAAACTGTTTGCAAAGGCCTTCAAAATCCGGTTCCAGCGCTCAAAAGGTTATACAGAAACGTGTGTGCAACCGTTTGCCTTTTTCAGCCACATACGCTGCAGCAGTGTTGTTCAGGATGTCCGAAGACAAGCCCCAGGACTACAAGAAACGTCTCTCTGTGGAACTGACCAGCTCCCTCTTCAGAGGGGATCAGAACATGCCATGGGCTGAGGTAGGCGCAGTTGAAAGGATTGAAAATAATGTACTAAAATTGAAACAAGTGAAACATTTTTTTTCGGAATAGGTACATGTTAAAAGGATTGAAAATAAAATGAGCTTGCTCTGTGAGAAGGGGGGTCTAATGCATGTGCATTAAGTGTCGTCCCAGACTAGCCTGTGCAGTCCGCACAGGTTAATCAGGGATGAAAGTTTACAGAAAAGCTGATAAAGGTAAAAACTTGTTTTTTAAAGCTTGAATTTTTACTGAAATAGTGTACATGAATATTTAGCTTTGTCAAATACCGAGTATAGCTTTAACAGTATTCAATTATCATGTTAGTGGTTCCTGACACAGGGTGTAGAGTAAGTTGCAACATCATGTAATTAGTTATTTGACAATTTTATCAGACATTTGGAAAATTTGGTTATTCTAAATTTGATATTGTAAACCTTAAATGGGGCTTTAACGAAATGTGGATGTTACAAGTTGAAAGCCTCACATTTGACCAAATCTGGTAAAAAAAATGTGCAAAGCAAATTTAGTAAAACTATTATCTTATTTGCTTATTGTCTGTTTCAGCCGCCCGGTTTCGATGACGTTGGATTTGGCCAAGACGAGTTCAGCCGACCCAGCGAGGCACAGATGTATGCAGCATCACATGGTGGCTCTCAGCACGACATGAGCAGGGGTCAGTAACCCTTTATTGTATTTACAATTGTAATATAAGAAATGAGCCTCGTTCTGTGAAAACGAGGTTTAATTCATGTGCGTTAAGTGTCGTCCCAGATTAGCCTTTGCAGTACGCACAGGCTTATCAGGGACAACACTTTCTGATTTTATTATATTTTTCGTTAGAAGAAAGTCTTAGCAAAAATCCAGTTTAGACAGAAAGTGTTGTCCCTTTATTAGCCTGTGCGGACTGCACAGGCTCATCTGGGACAACAATATGCATATGTATTGAACCCCCTTTTCACAGAGCGTGGATCAAATGTAGTAGGGTAAAGTATAAGGAGCACTTATACTGCCTTTCTGGATTAGCATGCTTTTATTTGGAGGCATAGAGTGCTTGTCTTGGAACCGAGAGATCCCCAATTTGATCCCCAATGTTGCCTGGGATTTTTCTACCTGGGTTTCATTTCTCAAGTGAATCAATTGAAACTTGAATTGTCCTATTTGATTCACATATTCGTGGGTTTGTTGTCCTTGAACATAGCTGTTCAGCAGTGTTGGTATTATTTTGGTATAACAAAGCTCTAGTTTGCCCTTGTTCATAACAGTGTGGTTGTATTTGTCACATTTGACAGAAGATACATATGCGGTATATAAAGTATAAGAGGATATTTGTTGGTTTTGGGGAGATTATCGATTTTAATTCATTGGCGATCAGAAAAAATATTTGCACAATTTGCTTATATATTATTATTTCTCCAGGTTTCGATGACCAGCTGCCAATCAACTCCATGCAGGGTCTGGACCTCGGTAGCCAGGGCAACCAGTACATGGACGACCTGAACATCGGCCCCAGCGGTGACCTCAGCTTCCCCAGCATGGGCGCCGGGCACGGCATGCCCCACCCGCAGCAAGGGGGAGACAACTCCGGACCCATGCCGGGACAGCAGTGGTTCGATACGGACCTGTAGAGAGACCTGAGATGGTGTCGCTATCTGTAGGAGTGGAATATCGTTGTGAAGATTTGATCTCTCCCGCTGACTCTGAATGAGTCCGCATTTGCGAAACTCCAAAGGATTTTTTTTTATGGCTTTAAAATAAATAATAATTTTACAGTTTGTGATTGGTTTATTGGAAGTTAATTAGTAATTTGTGTTCATTTATTTCGTGCGGTTGCCATGAAATAAAAACAAATCAGAAAAAGTTAATACCAGATCTGAAATGTGAAACATTGACTATAACAAAGAAAATTTTGGATGTTTTTTTCTAAATAAAAAACTTTGGTTAACCAAAAAAAAAACACACAATATCTTCTTCCTTAGACAACTCAAAAGGAACTAACTCTTGGTAAATAAAACATATTGAGTTTCTGTTTTATTCTTGACAGGATGAAACGGGAAGGGTACTGCTGTTTTGTCAGTGACAAAAGTTCTTTTGGAGTTTTGTGGATGTTGGCCCCAGGAGGCTTGGTGAAAAATTGGCGTTGAACATGTGTTTAGACTTGTTTTAGGCAAACAAACAAAGTGTCTTATGAACTTGAACAACAAAACAAAAATGTTATATTATCTGTTACATAATGTAAATATTTAAGTGATTTTATGGGCTTTTATGTATTCTTTTGTTCTATAACTATGTTGACATTGTGTAGACAAGAGTTGCAAGCTTGATGCTATGTTAAGATGTCCTAAATTAGAGTTTACTTATTGTAACTTTTCCAGTGTTCTACATTATGTAGTAGTGTTTAGACTAGTTTTGTTTCGCTGTAAGAACAGGAAAAAACAAAATGATGTTGTACATATTCCTTTTTTTGATAACTTCATACAAACAAATGTTCTACTGGTACTGACTCTTGTTTCTCTCTTCTACGTTTTGTTGGCAGTAATTTATTTTAAATGAGCTGATTTTAGTTGAATTTAATTAGAGAATATATCATGACCAGTAACAAAATTAAAATCGGACATTTTGCTTTTTTTCACTGTTTATATTCATGAATTTCTTAAATTGACATTGAAATTAAAATATTTGAATCAAAACAAAGCTTAATAATTTATAGATGTATTCATAAATGCTTAAATTGAAATTAAAAATAGAAAATTTTCATCAAAATGAAGTTTAATAATTTAAAGATAGATACAAGTTTTATGTGTTCAAATATTCAAAAGGTTGTCAGTAATTTTGGTTGCGTTTATCAAGTTTAAAACACGTGGCTGGTGTCACTAGAAGTTCAGTCTACTTTACAAGCTATAAACTGTCATTTTTGTACATAGATTTTATCATCTCTTTGGGAGCAACTGTAAAACGTGTATTTTTGTACAGATTTGTATTTGCTGGTGCATTTATTGTCTCAAAAGTGGCAAATTAACAAGTTGAACTGTCCAATTTAAAATGCTTTTTTTTCAGGAAGTCCATTCAAAAACTTGACATGTTCATATTAACAACTTGAACTTCTAATAGTGGCATCATTTTAGGGGCAGTGGGTTGTGTGTGTTGTGATATATTCATTTACAATGAACGAATATACATGTCATACAGACACATTTTTGTGTTCTTCTATTGAATATCTCACTAAAGAGTTCAATATCACGGGGATCACGAAAATGAACAGCTTTCCATAAATGTTTAAAGATACCACACATGAATAGTTAAACAACTTCCAATTTGCGTTTTTAATATAATTGGATTTTCAATGTTAATTGGCCACTTTGAATGTAAGAGGTATGAAAATACACAAACAAAAGATGTAAATATTTTTAACATTTTTGTTTTTATTTTATTGTGTATTGTGCAATCCTGGGCCACACACTATTTCATGCAATGTTATTTTTATGCATTATTTAATTTTTGCAGGATAGTTTAGCTTATCAGTCTGGTCCATGTATTGCCCTGTATAACATTACAGGATTTTAACTCTTTCCTTAACTGTTTTTAATAGAATGTTTTAATACATTTCGTAGCATCAATCAAACCACAATGCATTTTATCTTTTAAAACATATTTTATCAATATTCATTGAGTACATCACATAAGTATATACAGTGTATTTTTAATAAAACAAGGAATAAAACAGAATTTGGCAAAATTGTGCTTTCTTTTCATTTTTCAAAACCAATCATTTTTTGAAACCTTTGTGTAAATATTGTATAATGTATACGTGTAGACTAAATGTTGTCATTTAAACCATCTTGTATGCCGTACAATGAAGTGTTTAGGAAAAATAATGTACCTAAAATACAAATATTGATTAAATGTTGTCATTTAAACCATCTTGTATGCCGTACAATGAAGTGTTTAGAAAAAATGATGTACCTAAAATACAAATATTTCTTAATAAAAGATGGCTTTTATCAATAGAGACTTAGTTATTTTTCCTACTCGTTTTATTTCAAATAATAGAGGAAACACAGTTGAGATTTTTGTGTTGCATTAACTTTTATATAATCATTAAAAACATAAACACTACAAATTGTACAAGTAGTAATGTGCATGAATATGATCCAAACTTATAACATTTATTTCATGTCAAGAAGACTTAGATACGCAAAGGAAAGAAAGTGAACACTCGTATGACATTTGATATGTAAAGAATGCTTATAATAAGGATTATACGTACATGCACAATTAAGGAACACGTGCTTTAATAAACAATGAAGAAGACAGTGCCAGGTAAACAATGAAGAAGACAGTGCCAGGTCGTGCTTTTACTTAGATTTCTTTAGCACAGGACTAATTGATAGATAAGAATTGTATTTTGCAGAGATCTACTGGGTTATTAGTAATCCATTGTGGTAATGAGCAAACACATTTTAAGTGAGATACATTTAATGGTTTTACTGTGTATTTAACAATTCTAAATAGCATGTATTAAATAACGTGCACAATATAGAGAAAACCATATGTGCATAATCTTAATATTGTGTCGTGGATTTAATCAAATGCAAAATTGAATGATTCGGTGAGATCATTGGATGTTGTATGATATCGTTACAAGAAATGTTCCACACGTTATATTACGCCCCCCTTCGAAGAAGAGGGGGTATATTGTTTTGCACATGTCTGTCCGTCCACCAGATGGTTTCCGGATGATAACTCAAGAACGCTTAGGCCTAGGATCATGAAACTTCATAGGTACATTGATCATGACTTGCAGATGACCCCTATTGATTTTGAGGTAACTAGGTCAAAGGTCAAGGTCACAGTGACTGCAAATAGGAAAATGGTTTCCGGATGATAACATAAGAACGCTTACGCTTGGGATCATGAAACTTTTTCAGGTCAATAGGTCAAAGGTCAAGGTCACATTGACCTGAAGCAGTAAAATGGTTGACAGGAAAAAGGAAAATGGTTTCCGGATGATAACTCAAGAACGCTTACGCCTGGAATCATGAAACTTCATAGGGACATTGGTCATGACCGGCAAATGACCCCTATTGATTTTCAGGTCAAAGGTCAAGGTCACAGTGACCTGAAGCAGTAAAATGGTTTCCGGATGATAACTCAAGAACGCTTAGGCATGGGATCACGAAACTTCATAGGGACATTGGTAATGACCGGTAGATGACCCCTATTGATTATCATGTCACTAGGTCAAAGGTCACGGTGACTCGACACAGTAAAATGGTTGCCGGACACCATCATCACCACCACTGTCACCACGACCATCACCACCACCACCCCCATCATCACCACCACCGTCACCACGACCATCTCCACCACCACCCCCATCATCATCACCACCACCAACACCACCACCACCATCATCATCACCAACACTTTCACCACAATCATCACTACCACCATCATCACCATCACTACCACCATCATCACCACCACCACCACCATCAGTTCTACCACCACGGTCACCACCATCACCAACACCACCACCACCAACAACAACCCCATCACCACCACCATCACCACCACCACCACCACCACCATCACCACCACCACCACAAAAACGTATTCACACAATGGCTGCCACTACAACTGACAGCCCATATGGGGGGCATGCATGTTTTACAAACAGCCATTGTTTTATTTTTCGAATATCGCTATATCTTTAAAAGACTGACATACAATGTATTGTGTTTTTCTTTAACCAATTTATGCCTAGCGTCTAGAAAAAATGCCTTGGCAAACAGCGTAGACCCAGATGAGACGCCTCATCAGGGTCTGCGCTGTTTGCTTAAAGGAATTTCTGTAAGAAATATTCTAAATATAGAAATAAATATACTAGACATCCCAAATTTTGGAAATAAATTGATCCAATTTACAAGGATGGGAGAGTCCACTAGGCATAAATGGGTTAAATGTCTTCCATTTTCGACGGCTGATTGGGTTGCAGACAATTTGCCTGTATAAAGTGAATGCTTGGCAAACATAAAAACGTTGATTGTAACACTATATAATAAAGAAGAAACAAATATGTGTTTAAATATTGAAACACAATTTTTAGAAAAAGGGTTTCGCTAAAAGTTTGAAATCCGACACTCAGAAAATACGTTCACTCGCTTCCTAAATGTTTTTGCAAAACGTACATAAGGGAGAACCTGTCGAATTCATTTAAAAAGCAATTATTTGTCCCAATTATTATGGTTAAGATTCTGTACTTAAAGCGGTGACTGTTGTGCGATATGCGTCGTAAACTTTTAGCATATGTGGTGTGTTCTGAGAAAACTGGGCAAAATGCTTGTGCGTAAAGTGTCGTCCCAGATAAGCCTGTGCAGTCCGCACAGGCTAATCAGGGACGACACTTTCCGCCTAAACTGGATTTTCTCTAACAAGAAACATCCTTTAAACGAAAAATTCCATAAAAGCGGAAATAGTCGTCCCTGATTAGCCTGTGCGAACTGCACAGGCTAATCTGGGATGACAATTTACGCACAAGCATTTTGCCCAGTTTTCTCAGGACACGCCACATATTACCACACTAGAGGCCACATTTACTGCTCGATGTTTATGAAACTTTGTCAGAATATTAATCTTGACAATATCAAGGCCATGTTTTAATCTGTGTCAAGTGGGATCAAATCTAGATTACAAGGTCAAGTCTTCAACAATAAGTGCCAAAAATCAGGTGGGCGCTTAAGTGCAATCATGGTACACTTGTTTTTCTTTAGTAATAGAAAATGGAACACTGAAAAGATCCTTCAATTTTCATCGATTTCAGATTTAATGTACTAGACCATTTTAGTTTAATAAGATCAAAATTGTTCCCGTTTGTTTAACAACAAGGCGCTCAGGGCGGTGGCAGTTCTTTTATTGTATGTCTAAAGTAAAACATTGTGAATACTGTTTGTCACATTTTTTTTTCAATCTAAATGACACTTGCTGGGTACATATCATCATCGTACCATGTTCTTATGATATATTGATTTATTTTACCCGATTACTTTTAATAATATCATCTTCAAACATGGTGACAATCGTTATGAGCATAATCTTTTTTCCAAGTCGTATAACCCGCCCAATTATAAGGTGTACTTCTGAATTACGCTTTAAGACCTTGCTTCGTGGGCGCCAGGGAGGGGGGGAGTTTTTGTAATATGGCTATAGTGAAACCTTGTTAAAACTTAATTAGTCACATTTGAAGTTCAATCTCCATGAAACTTGGTTAGAACATTTTTTCTAATGATATCTTTGGCTGCACAGAACAGGTTAGTTCCTTTGTATCTCAGGTGAGCGACTTTGGGCCTTTCAGGCCCTCTTGTTTTAAATTTAAAATAGCATACATATGCTGAGCCTCGGAAACAGGCATACGAATTGTTCTGAATGAAGAAGATATGAAAGGCCTTGAATGTTTGAATACTGTTCGTAGTTTTATTCAACATTTAATTTCTTAACCCTTTGAGCGCTGGAACCGGATTTTGAAGGCCTTTGCAAACAGTTTGGATCCAGATGAGACGCCACAGAACGTGGCGTCTCATCAGGATCCAAACTGTTTGCTATTCTGATAGTATTCTTTGAAAAAAATCAAAGAAAATGCTAATTTTAAAAATTCAGCAGACAACATTTTAGCGGACGACAAATTTCCCAGCATGCAAAGGGTTAAATAATGCAAAGATAGCTTTATTTTGCGTTGACCAAGCATGCATACCTAGATAACACGCATACCTATCTTGGGATTGCATTTGGGTTCAGTATGGATAAGGTCACTGTTACTAAAAATGGAAAAATTGTTTCCAATAAATATCTTTAGATGTTGGGATGCAGATTTTGCACTGAAATTGTGTATGTTAGCAAGTTGGGTTAATGACAAGGTCACAGATTCATAAACATAGGAAACAAATGGTTTCTGCTCAAAAAGTTGACCTTTGATGGAGATATTTTGCTGAAATGTGGCGTGTTCTGAGAAAACTGGGCAAAATGTTTGTGCGTAAAGTGTCATCCCAGATTAGCCTGTGCAGTCCGCAGAGGCTTATCAGGTATGACACTTTCCGCCTAAATTGGATTTTTGCTAAGAAGAGACTTCATTAAAACGAAAAATGTCATAAAAGCGGAAATTGTCGTCCCTGATTAGCATGTGCGGAATTTTAAAGTAACGATAGCATGAACGTTTATATAAAGAAACATATCAATAAGGCATGCAAAGTACACCAAATATTCATGAACAAATATAAAGAAAAACATCATGTCATAGAATTTTATTTTTATTTGAAATTTTAAAATAACGATATCATGTACGTTTATAAAAATGTATTTTTTGAATGTATATCATTTGTTAAAAATAGTGATTTTTAATTTCGCCCTAATTTTTAAGTCAATCCATTAACAAATAATACCTGTAAAGCAATCTCCCATTTAAATTCCAGCAATCACAATATATTTTCTAACACCCGTTTAAAATCCCAGTTTTACTGCAGTGATGTATGTCTCTTCTAGCAGCCTTACGTACAAACATGAACCTTGTGATATACGTCACTTCTAGTAGCCTCACGAACATACATAAACCTTGTGATGTACGTCACTTCTAGTAGCCTTACGAACATACATGTACCTTGTGATATACGTCTCTTCAAGTAGCCTTACATACAGACATGTACCTTGTGATATACGTCACTTCTAGTAGCCTTACGTTCAGACGTGAACCTTGTGAAATACGTCACTTGTAGTACCCGTACGTACATACCTGTACCTTGTTATATACGTCACATCTATAACCTTACGCTCAGACGTGGATCTTGTGGTATACGTCACTTGTAGTACCCGTACGTACATACCTGTACCTTGTGATATACGTCACATCTATAACCTTACGCTCAGACGTGGATCTTGTGGTATACGTCACTTCTAGTACCCTTACGTACAGACATGTACCCTGTGATATAGGTCTCTTCCAGTAGTTATACGTACAGAGATGTATCTTGTTATATACGTCACTTCTAGTACCCGTATGCACATACCTTTACCAGGTGATATACGTCAATTCTAGAAGCCTTACGTACAGATATTTACCTTGTGATATACGTCAATTCTAGTAGCCTTACATACAGACATGTACCTTGTGATGTACGTCACTTTAGTAGCCTTACGTACAGATATGTATCTGGTGATATACGTCACTTCTTGCAGCCTTACGTAGAGACGTGTATCTTGTGATATACGTCACTTCTAGTAGCCTTACGTACAGACATGTACCCTGTGATATGTGTCACTTCTAGTAGCCTTACGGACAGGTATTTTCCTTGTGATATATGTCATTAAGGAGCATTGCGTCAAGGTGTGTATCTTGTGATATTTGTCACTTATAGTAGCCTTACGTACAGACGAGTGTCTTGTGATATACGTCACTTCTGTTAGACTTACGTAAAGACATGCACCCTGTGATATACGTCACTTCTAGCAGCCTTGCGTACAGACGTGAATCTTGTGATATTCGTCACTTCTAGTATCCTTACGTACAGAAATGTATCCCGTGATATTCGTCACTTCTAGTAGCCTAACGTCGTACAGACGGGTATCTTGTCATATACGTCATTTCTATTAGCCTTACGTACAGACATGTATCCTGTGGTATTTGTCACTTCTAGTAGCCGTACGTACAGACGAGTATCTTGTGATATACGTCACTTCTGTAAGACTTACGTAAAGACATGCACCCTGTGATATACGTCATTTCTAGAAGCCTTGCGTACAGACGTGTATCTTGTGATATTCGTCACTTCTATTAGCCTTACGTACAGAAATGTATCCTGTGATATTCGTCACTTCTAGTAGCCTTACGTACAGACGTGTATCTTGTGATATACGTCATTTCTATTAGCTTACGTACAGACATGTATCCTGTGGTATTTGTCACTTCTAGTAGCCGTACGTACAAAAAGTGTATCTTGTGATATACGTCACTTCTAGTTGCCTTGCGTACAGACATGTACCTTGTGTTATACGTCACTTCTAGTAGCCTTACGTACATGCCTGTGCCTTGTGATAAACGTCACTTCTATAACCGTACGTACATACATATACCATGTGATATACGTCACTTCTAGTAGCTATACGAACAGACGTGTACCATGTGAAATACGTCACTTCTAGTAGCCTTACGTAAAGACATGCACCCTGTGATATACGTAACTTCTAGTAGTTTTGCGTACAGACATGTACCTTGTGTTATACGTCATTTCTATAACCTTACGTACATTCATGTACCTTGTCATACACGTCACTTCTAGTAGCCTTGCGTACATACATGAACCTTGTGATATACGTCACTTGTAGTAGCCTTACTAACATACCTGTAGCTTGTGATATATGTCACTTCTATAACCTTACGCACAGACGTGTACCATGTGATATACGTCACTTCTAGTAGCCTTACGAAAAGACGTGTACCTTGTGTTATACGTCACTTCTAGGGGCCTTACCTAAAGACATGACCATTTGATATACGTAACTTCTAGTAGCCTTGCGTACAGGCGTGTGTCTTGTGATATTCGTTACTTTAAGTAGATTAACGTACAGACATGTATCCTGTGATATTCGTCACTTCTAGTAGCCTTACGTAAAAAACGTGTATCCTGTGATATACGTCACTTCTAGTAGCCTTACATACAGACGTTTATATTCTGATATTCGTCATTTCTAGTAGCCTTACATACAGACGTGTATATTCTAATATAAGTCACTTCTAGTAGCCTTACGTACAGACATGTTCCTTGTGATACACACCACTTGTAGTAGCCTTACGTACAGACATATACCTTGTGATATACGTCACTTCTAATAGCGTTACGTACAGACATGAACCTTGTGATATACGTAACTTCTAGTAGCCTTACGTACAGACATGTCCCTTGTGATATATGTCACTTCTAGTAGCCTTACGTATAGAAATGTACCTTGTGATATACGTCACTTCTAGTAGCCATACGTAGAGACATGTACCTTGTGATATACGTAACTTCTAGTAGCCTTACGTACAGTTATGTACCTTGTTATAAACGTCACTTCTAGTAGCAGCCTTACGTACAGTTATGTACCTTGTGATAAACGTCACTTCTAGTAGCCTTACCCACAGACATGTACCTTGTGTTATACGTAACTTCTAGTAGCCTTACGTACAGACATGTACCTTGTGATATACGTCACTTCTAATAGCCTGACGTACAGACATGTACCTTGTGATATACGTCATTTCTATAAGCCATACGTAGAGACATGAACCTTGTGATATACGTCACTTCAAATAGCCTTACGTACAGACATGTACCTTGTGATATTCGTCACTTCTAGTAGCCTTACGTTGAGACATGAAACTTGTGATATACGTCATTTCTATAAGCCATACGTAGAGACATGAACCTTGTGATATACGTCACTTCAAATAGCCTTACGTACAGACATGTACCTTGTGATATTCGTCACTTCTAGTAGCCTTACGTTGAGACATGAAACTTGTGATATACGTCATTTCTATAAGCCATACGTAGAGACATGAACCTTGTGATATACGTCACTTCAAATAGCCTTACGTACAGACATGTACCTTGTGATATTCGTCACTTCTAGTAGCCTTACGTAGAGACATGAACCTTGTGATATACGTCACTTCAAATAGCCTTACGTACAGACGTACTTTGTGATATTCGTCACTTCTAGTAGCCTTACGTACAGACATGAACCTTGTGATATACGTCACTTCTAGTTGCCTTACGTACAGACATGTACCGTGTGATATACGTCACTTCTAGTAGCCATACGTAGAGACATGAACCTTGTGATATACGTCACTTCTAGAAGCCTCAAGATCAGACATGAACCTTGTGATGTACGTCACCTCTAGTTGCCTTACGTACAGACTTGCACCTTGTGAAATACGTCACTTCTAGTAGCCTCAAGATAAGACATAAACCTTGTGACGTTCGTCACTTCTAGTAGCCATACGTACAGACATGAATCTTGTGATAAACGTCACTTCTAGTAGCCTCACGTACAGACCTTAACCTTGTGACATACGTCACTTGTAGTAGCCTCAAGATCAGACATGAACCTTGTGATGTACGTCACTTCTATTAGCCTTACGTACATACATGTACCTTGTGATATACGTCACTTGTAGAAGCCTTACGTAAAGAAATGTACCTTGTGATATACGTCCCTTCTAGTAGCCATACTAACAGACACGAACCTTGTGATATACTTCACTTCTAGTAGCCTTACGTACATAAATGAACCTTGTGGTATACGTCACTTCTATTAGCCATACGTACAGACATGAACCTTGTATTATACTTTACTTCTAGTAGCCATACGTACAGACATGTACCTTGTGATATACGTCACTTCTAGTAGCCTTATTTACATACGTGAACCTTGTGATATACGTCACTTCTAGTAACCTTACGTACAGACTTGTACCTTGTGATATACGTCACTTCTAGTAGCCATACGTACAGACACGAGCCTTGTGATATACGTCACTTCTAGTAGCCATACGTACAGACACGAGCCTTGTGTTATACGTCATTTCTAGTAACCTTACTTACAAATATGTACCTTGTGATATACGACACTTCTAGAAGCCATACGTAAAGAAATGTACCTTGTGATATACGTCACTTCTAGCAGCCATACGTACAGAAATGTACCTTGTGATATACGTCACTTCTAGTAGCCTTACGTAGAGACATGCACCTTGTTTTATACGTCACTTCTAGAAGCCTTTCGTAAAGAAATGTACCTTGTGATATACTTCACTTCTAGTAGCCTTTGGTACAAACATGTACCTTGTGATATACGTCATTTCTATTAGCCATACGTACAGACATGTACCTTGTGATATACGTCACTTCTAGAAGCCAAATGTAAAGAAATGTACCTTGTGATATACTTCATTTCTAGTAGCCATACGTACAGACGTGTACCTGGTGGTATACTTCACTTCTAGACGCCTTTCGTACATACATGTACCTGGTGATATACGTCACTTCTAGTAGTCTTGCGTACATACATATACCTGGCGATATACGTCACTTCTAGTAGCCTTATTTACATACGTTAAACGTGTGATATACGTCACTTTTAGTAGCCTTATTTACATACTTGAACCTTGTGATATACGTGACGTCTAGTAGACTTATTTACATACGTGAACCTTGTGATAAACGTCACTTCTAGAAGCCTTATTTACATATGTGAACCTTGTGATTTACGTCACTTCTAGAAGCCATACGTACATACATGTACCTTATGATATACGTCACTTCTAGTAGCCTTATTGACACACGTACAACGTTTGATATACGTCACTTCTCGTAGCCTTATTTACATACTTAAAACGTGTGATATACGTCACTTCTAGTAGCCTTATTTACATACGTGAACCTTGTGATTTACGTCACTTCTAGTAGCCTTATTTACATACGTAACACGTGTGTTATACGTCACTTCTAGTAGCCTTATTTACATACGTGGACCTTGTGAAATACGTCACTTCTAGTAGCCTAATTTACATACATGAAACGTGTGATATTTGTCACTTCTAGTAGCCTTATTTACCTACGTGAACTTTGTGATATACGTCACTTCTAGTAGCCTTATTTACATACGTAAAACGTGTGATATACGTCAATTCTAGAAGCCCTATATACATTCCTGTACCTTGTGATATGCTTCACTTTTTGTAGCCTTATTTACATAGTGAATCTTTTGAGATACGTCACTTCTAATAATCGTTGTGACATTCCGACATGAACATTGTCATATACATGTACATCACTCTTAGTTGTCTTGTCTACAATAATATACTTTGTGATGTACGTCACAGACTCACGTCATTCTCATTCGTTGGCGGGTTTGAAAGTCAAATACACTAGTAATAATTTACGTCCTTTTTTGTCGTTCTGGTGTGTTGAAATACCTAGTGATCGTCTGTGGATATATCTACAAAAGAATGCATATCCGCTGGCTATCATTACAGACACGCAGTGTATATGTTTTAATTATACGTTGTTATCATATAATTGCAAATGTATACAAGAAACCTTACTTTCAATACTTATAGCATCCCAGGTAATGTCAATAAAGAGATACAAGTTGGCGAACATAAATTAGAATGTTTCCACAAACCTAATCGACCCTTAGTCGTTGGTGCCGACCCTACAGTTTATTTGGTATTCCTCGCTGAGTATTTTTTATATCTTTTATTCTACATTCGATTATTTTCGCTGAATTAAAGTGACAGTTCGCGGATATATTTATATGGGCAGAATCGTAAGAAAACGTGTTTTTATTGAGGATATCACTAAAAATCCTTTTGAAATCGGTCGAAAACAAACAATATAGCGATTTTTATTTTGGGGTCGAGTACGGTAAAGTACGAAAACGACCTAATTAATATTCATGATTCGACACGTTAATTCAAACCTAAACAAACCAAATTGCGGATACGGGCGAATTTAGCGGAGAGAAGGTAAGAACAAATGCAAATAAATCAGTTACAGACGGAAACTGAGTTGCAACGCTACGTTTTTGTTAAATCTATGTATTTATCTTTCATATGCTTATAAAGTTTAACGAAAGCTAAATATAGATATAATTTGCATAACTCGCGACGCTGCAATGATTTTCGCCTATTGCATGTATTTATGTTCATTTATATATTATTTCATCGATTCAAACCCGATTTTGACCAGGTTTTCGATGTCAACCTCGATACAAAAATATATTTCAATGAATTTATGAAAAGTTTATTTCTCGCTATACGATTTTATGCGAAACAACGGTCTATTCCGCGAACTGTCACCTTAAGTTACACACATAAAGGAATAGTGTTACACGAACATTTTGAAAATTTCTGTGACTGAACATCTTTATGACAATTTGAAATAATTCATACAATATAAAAATTAAACAAATGTTTGGCCCACTTACGTGTCCTTTTACGAAGATGTTACAACATGTTTGGCTCACGTTTGCTCTCTGCTCACATACAATTATACACATTCGAAAGTCATAAAATGAAATTTCTAAATGTTCACGCATAAATAAGCGTTAATAATTATTTTTTTATAAACTCTGCAAATATGCGGCTGTGACGACACGTCCGCTCAAATGATCAAGACCGCAAATAAATATTCTCAAGTGAGAACATAAAGAAACTCGAGCGCGAACATAAAAGCGCTGAAGTGGAATTGTGTAGACCGTCATATGTGTCGTGTTCTGAGAAAACTGGGCAAAATGCTTGTGCGTAAAGTGTCATCCCAGATTAGCCTGTGCAGTCCGCACAGGCTAATCCGGGACGACACTTTTCGCCTCAACTGAATTTTCGCTTAGAAGAGACATCATTAAAACGAAAAATTCCATAAAAGCGGAAATTCTAAAAAAGCGGACTGCACAGGCTAATCTGGGATGACAATTTACGCACAAGCATTTGCCCAGTTTTCTCAGAACACGACACATATAAAGCCGATCAAGTGCACATTAATAACCCGTGCGAAGGAATACATCCACCGTCGCACTTGCGCGCGTATTTATATTTGCATGCGTATGTAAAGGCAATACAGTGCACGTGCAACGCAAAATGTGCGCTCGAAACACTGGTCACGTGTACATGTAAATGCGCGTAAGTGCTTAAGCCTACACTTATAGATACTCAAATGCGAATGTGAGTACGTCAAGATTCTTAATGTTAAAGCGCTCAAGTGCTGCCAAGGTCGCACGTGTATACGATCCCGCTCTCTGCGCCTCTCACGTTATAAACGTATGACCTCATGTGTGCGCACGTTAAAATGTCAACATACGTTCAATAATATTCACATACGTTCAATTATATTCACATACAATTCACATTTCTTACATTACACTATATATTGACAGTGTCCATTTTCATTTATTAATAGCAGAAATACCCCCATGTGGAGAAAAAACGTCTATATGCATGGCGAAGGCGATACTACGATGATGATAATAGGACACTACGATGGCGATTAACCCATTTATGCTTAGTGGACTCTCCCACCCTTCTAAATTGGATCAATTTATTTCCAAAATTAGGGGTGTCTAGTATATTTATTTCTATATTTAGAATATTTCTTACAGAAATTTCTTTAAGCAAACAGCGCAGATCCTAATGAGACGCCGAATCATGCGGCTTCTCATCTGGGTCTACGCTGTTTGCCAAGGCCTTTTGTCTAAACGCTATACATAAATGGGATAAGCGACAGTGCGATGATGATATCGCGACAGTGCGATGCTGATTACACGACAATACTTTGTCGATAACGCAACAACACAACAGTACTGTCGCGATAATGCGACAGTACGATACCACGAAATTATATCGCGTTATCGTCATCGTTCAGTCGTAGTACCGTGTTTTCGTCATTTTACTGTCGCGTTACCATGCTGCCACTTTTCCGTCATCTCCATCGTGTTGTCGAGTTATCATCATAGTACTGTTGCGTCATCGCCATTGTCCGTTCGCGTTATCGCCATCGTACCGTCGCGTAATCATCATCCTTCTGTCGCGTTATCGTCATCGTACTTTCGCGTTATCGTAATCGTACCGTCGCGTTATCGTCATCGTACTGTCGCGTTATCATCAACTTACTGTCGCGTTATCGTCATCATACCGTCGCGTTATCATCATCGTACTGTCGCGTTATTATCAACTTACTGTCGCGTCATCGTCATCATACTGCCTTGACTTGAAAGTCAATCCATGCATATGCGATAGTCCAACGGGATTCCGTATGTTTGCGCCCTTTTTGTCGTTCTAGCGCGTATATTTGTCGTTGTTTCGCGTTGGTGTGTTGGTGCTTATTAAAAGTCACTAACACACTAGAACGATATGACTTATATCAGCCAACAATAATAATTATAATGTCACATTAAGCAGCGTTTCGTTGAGACCGTTCCTTGTGGAAAGCTTCACATTTGTTCGGACGTATATCTTGTAGTGCCTAACGTACAGATGTGTCGAGTTCTGAGAAAACTGGGCATAATGCATGTGCGTAAAGTGCAGTCCGCACAGGCTAATCAGGAAAGACACTTTCCGCTTTTATGACATTTTTCGTTTAAATGAAGTCTCTTCTTAGCAAAAATCCAATTTGGGCGGAAAGTGTCGTCCCTGATTAGCCTGTGCGAACTGCACAGGCTGATCTGGGGCGACACTTTACGCACATGCATTATTCCCAGTGTTCTCAGAATGCGACTCATATGTGAGACTTGTGATACACTTGCAAAACTTTGTGGAAATATAATAATTACGTACCTTTAAATGCATATGTGCTAAGAAGCTAATATTATAATATTTTCAAAGAAGTTTATATAATCATATGTTCAAAGAAGATTGATATCATCATAGGTTCAAAGAAGTTGATATCATCAAAGGTTCAAAGAAGTTGATATCATCAAAGGTTCAAAGAAGTTGATATCATCAAAGGTTCAAAGATTTTGACTGCAGCATTCAGTATGTGCGAAAAGTACATATCGTGATATGAGCAAAGACAATGGCAAGAACAAATCAAGAAATATAATTATATATGTAAAAAGATTGAAATAAGATTATGTGCCATAAGGTGTTATCAACATAAGGCCTATGTTGAGAAAGCATAATTATGTACATAGCAGGATTTCTGCAGGGAAGGATCATGTAAGCATATCGTCCACTCCCCGCGAAAATGGCCAATCTCAGTTTTGGCACGAAAACGGGTTTTGAAATTTTCGCAATGGCGAAAACGGCCCGCTTCTCCCGCGAAGAATTCCAAGGTCCTATCTAATCGGCATACAAAGATATACCCATGTGATCATTTGGCGAAGTTCGATTGGTTGGACAAAATGTGTGCAAAAAAAAATTCCAAACTAAATGTAAACAAGATGAAAAAATATAAGAAAATTGTTAAAGCTTGAGTCAAAGCTTGAGTTAGACAATTTTCTCATTTACTACAGAAACAGCCACACGTCACTTTAAACATTATGACACATGTAGGGATATCTAAAAAGTCATCATGCACAGTTTGAGCTTCATTCTGTAATTAAAAAAAAAAATATGAAGTTTTTTTCTTCTTCTGAAAACTTGTAAATATTGAGGTTGGCCATTTTCGCGGGGAAGAAGGCTGATATCACCATATATGCAAAGAAGCGTGATATCAGCATATGTTCGGAGAAGGTTGATATCATCGTATGTGCAAAGAATACTGATATCATCGTATGTGCAAAGAATACTGATATCATCGTATGTGCAAAGTATACTGACATCATCGTTTGTGCATATAAGGTTGATATCATCGTATGTGCAAAGAATACTGATATCATCGTATATGCAAAGAATACTGATATCATCGTATGTGCAAAGAATACTGATATCATCGTATGTGCAAAGAATACCGATATCATCGTATGTGCAAAGAATACTGATATCATCGTATGCGCAAAGAATACTGATATCATCGTATGTGCAAAGAATACTGATATCATCGTATGTTCAAAGAATACTGATATCATCGTATGTGCAAAGAAAACTGATATCATCGTATGTGCAAAGAATACTGATATAATCGTATGTGCAAAGAATACTGATATCATCGTATGTTCAAAGAATACTGATAGCATCGTATGTGCAAAGAATACTGATATCATCGTATGTGCAAAGAATACTGATATCATCGTATATGCAAAGAATACTGATATCATCGTATATGCAAAGAATACTGATAGCATCGTATGTGCATAAAAGGCTGATATCATCTTATGTGCATAAAAGGCTGATATCATCGTATATGCAAAGTATACTGATATCATCGTATGTGCATAAAAGGCTGATATCATCTTATGTGCATAAAAGGCTGATATCATCGTATGTGCAAAGAATACTGATATCATCGTATGTGCAAAGAATACTGATATCATCGTATGTGCATAAAAGGCTGATATCATCGTATGTGCAAAGAATACTGATATCATCGTATGTGCATATAAGGCTTATATCACACATATATGTAGAGAAGCCTGATTACATAATGTGCAAAGACGGATTATATGAGCATATGTGCAACGAAAGTTGATATACGCGTACATGCGATGTGAAATTTAGGCTTTTATTTGCTGGTTCAACTTGCCGTGTTTGTACGCTGTACTTATCTCTGTCTGTGACTAGCGAAGGAATAGAGCCAGCGCCTGTTAGGTCACCGAAACACGTTATGTCATAGTTACTAGACTGCAATGTAGTGGAACAATGCTGCATGTTAGTGGGTAAGAGGAAATACCGCCAGACAGTATCTATGTCAGGATCTTACATTACATTCTTATTTTACTAAGCCAACAGAGCTTATTTTCTCGGGTTCCAAATGCAGCACAAGAACTTTAAATCATAGATGCCATCTGTTTCATCTATCAATTTACACATTTCTTTCATCCAGAGAACTGGGAACTTACGCGTCAGCCAGGTAAACAGAAGTCGTCTGCTTATCGATATACGTTTGTACATGATCTACGGACTGAACAACTGACTTCGGGATTTTCCGATAGCTATGGGAATGAACCTTACGACGCCGTGACGTCTTCTACGGAGAGTCACGGAAAGTTCCGAAGAGTCCCGAACGATTTTCCGATATTACTTCCAGATTCTCGGGAAGATCCGTTACTTCTTGCAAATTAATATAATTTATGAGTATTGGAAAAGCCCACTTGTTTAGGAACCAGTGTTCTCGAGTCACTTTCTTCGATTCTTGGTTGAAATCATTTATTTCTACTGCACGGTAAGAGTTCAATACCAGCAAGCCTACACGCTTTCCGAAGGCATTCGGTGATATTATGATGATGAGGATAGACGAATAGGATTTGCAAAAGAGAAAGAGAGATAGGGGAAGTTTGTGAAATAAGAAAGAATGGTGATCGGTGCATACTGAGCCGTTAATGGAATAAGAAAAAGCATCAGTGCATTGTGAGTGCAACTCTCACTCGCGCGTGTTCAAATGAGACGCTATTTCGGGAAAACGACCGCCATCATGAAATCTCCCGACGTGTGTATATAGAAACATCAGCGTTCCAAAGTGTACATCGATACTGTATAGTGTTCCGGTGGGATTACGATAGAAGTGACGTGATATCATGGAAACATTTGTAGCGCTCTTCACCTCGTTCGTTGGATATACGATCAGTACTTGGCACGTTTCTGTTGTTTGATATTGATAGGTGTTACGCGTTCTGGGTATTTTATAGTGCGTTACTTTAAAGGGGTGTTACGTATCATGAAAATAGTTGTAGCGCTTTTCACCTCGTTCGTTGGAAATACGATCCGTGCTTGGCACATTTCTACTATTTGATAGCTGTTATCCGTACTAGGTATTTTATAGTGTGTTTCTTTAAAGGGGTGTTACGTACATGTGAATGTGTATACGCGGAAGTGGTCACCGGTAGATAAACCGTCTGCGATTCGGGTGAATTGATGAAGATCTAGATTGTGATTGAAGTGTATATAATTATTGTATCTATATCCACCCCATACTGTCAAAAATCACTGCAGCGTACTGCTGCCGTCGACGCCTGGATCCCAACCAACCCCACACGCCACTGTAGCAACGAACGATTTGTATACTGCTGATGTCAGGATTTAAAGCGACAACTCGTTTCAACGCTATTTAAAACGGTCCGACTGAAATCGTTAACTTTGACGAAACCTGCATTATAAGCAAATTCGCATTGACATACCGTCCACCCCCACCACGGATCTTGCAGCGTACGGACATGCGCACATAGTTCTTGGTTAAACGGACAGTGCCCTCTTCAGTGAACGCTTGGCTATCCGGTATGGGCATTCGGAGGTTTCAAACCCTCGACCAACAGCGTAGAAGTTTTCATTGGATTTAATACATACCTTGAAATAGTAATGCCTGTGTTACCTGTGAAGATGTAATACGCAAGGAATACCATTTTTTTTCTAAAATTAAATTTGAAAACGCGTTTAAATTGATACTGGTCAATTGTATCAAATGTGTCAATAGGATAAAGTTTGAATGTGAATTAGTGTGTGCGTATTTCCTCATCGGAACATAGGAACCGAAGCGCGTGTGGCCCTTTAACGTCTTTAGAAAAAATGTCTCAGTAGCCTTATCCAACACAGATACTTATTTCGCTAATTCAATGGTTCCATTATGACTCGGACTGGGTCAGTGCGAATATCGACCATGTCATGAATTCTGGCTCACCCCGCGGCGGTAAAACTCGCTGTCATTAAACATATGAGAAACACAACGCGGTGCTTGTATATTAGTGATGTGCTTGCTATCGATCGGCTCGCAGACTTGCTGTATTCACGAGTCTCCTTGATCGATACCCACGCCAAATCTTTTATCAATACGCAGAGAGACGTTTGGTGAGAATTTTTCATTCAAACCGGAAGTAAACATAAGCGATCAGCAATTTCCAATATGGCTGCTGACTGGCGGTTGGTTTCCTAATGAAAAGATGATTTATATCGATTTTTACTTGTCGTCTTGTTAACAATGCGAGAAATATCGATGAACTATAATTCGCGAAATGAAATGCATGTAATGATGTCTTCTTTGCCAGTTTCCGATTTTTAATTGGTCGTGTTTATGTTGTCGATGCGTTGATAGATGTAGGAAGACAGCACTGTCATGCACCCGTGTAGATATGTTGCCATAGTTACTTCCACACAAACAAGTGTACGACTACTATTGTCGTGTTCTTTTCATGTTTAAACACTTAAAGATTCAATACCATACGTGAACTTATTGCTTTTAAGAGCGAAAACGTCACTAGTGGTACCCTGCTTAAATAGTCGGCATGGAGTTAAAAGTATTTTTTGCGAAAATACGCCTTTTCCTGATGTTCTGTGAAATGGTGATGTCGGGTCACGTGGACAGTTTGGTCGGGCCCGAACGATTCCCGCTAAAACTGAATCATAATTTACGCCCGGAAAATAGCGAAGAGGGGGGTGACGTAAATTCCGAAGAAACTCATATGCAGAAACTTTCTATGAATTTTTCTATCAGTATAGAATCTTTAGAACAGAGTCAAATGCTAGAATTTATCGACACTATACGAACAAATGTGTTGGCACGGACAGAATTGTGTAAGCAGTCGAAGGCACAGCAGTCGATATCGCTGAGTGATTTTAATTATAAATTTAAAGCATCGTCTTTCACGCGATATAAACAGCAGTCGGAGCGCGGCAGGTTAATATCCCGCTATTTGACGACTCTATACACACACAATTCTGATGTGCAATCTAAGTCTTTCACGGATACACACGTTCCGACCATAATTTCTTTTTTAAGACTCACAATAGAGGAAGACCCACACATAGCCGGCGGTGGCATTGCCTTCGCCTCAAACTTCTTCCCTTACGTCACCAAAACCGGAAATGACGTCACGAGTACGGATGTAGAAGACTTCTCAAAATACTATCCAAACTACACCAACCAGGATTTCTATTCAGTTCATTCTAAAAATAGATTTGCCACTAACACCGGGGGTTCCCCGCTTCTGGTCGACGGGATATTCTGGGGACAGCCATACTACGACTGCTACAAACTCAAGCGCTGGATCGCTGGGGTCTCCTTTCCCTTCTACAATAACGCAACGAATTCTGAATTCAAGTAAGTATGGTAAGATAACAAGAAATATCTTTAAAAAAACATTTACGGCGTTGATATTAACATTTTCTTTGGGTTAAATAATCGTCACCAAAATCAATAAGATCAAAGATTTATCATTAATGTCGGGGTGTTTTTTCTTACAAAAATTATATGCCGAATTATATCTACATACATTTAAATCTGGACGAACGTAGTTTACAATCTCCTTGCAGACCCTACTCCGAGAATGTAAACGCCCAAAGCAGGCTAGTATTTGTGTTACTATATTTGAACCGCACTCTGTGAAAAGGGGTTTAATTCATGTGCGTTAAGTGTCGTCCCAAATTAGCCTGTGTAGTCCGCACAGGCTAATCAGGGAAGACACTTTCCGCCTAAACTGGTTTTCCGTCAAGAAATGTATTCCTTCAAATGAAAAATACAATAAAAGCGGAAAGTGTCGTCCCTGATTAGCCTGTACGGACTTACACTTTACGCACATGCTTTAAACCCCCTTTTCACAGAGCTCGGACCATTTATAAATCGCCATGTCCATCACAAAACTTGAGCGCTCCACATATTAGTTAAACATTGGTCAAGCCACTAGAAAAGTGCCCGTGTATGACGGTGTTGGCCGATCAACATTGGTATGTTCTTTTTTTTCGCCTTGTTTCAAATCATAATTATTTATTTTGCAAATGAATATTTAACATGTAAAACGTTTCTTAGAACACCTAAATACATTTTTTTTTAGAACTGGCAATAAAACCAAATAAGGCCCCGATATTGATATTTCGATCATAAAATTATTCTTAGTGCAAAGCCAATACCGACTTGTACATTCGTATATTTTGCAGAACCCATTTTGTTTTAGTTTCATCGCACAAATGTCAAGTTTCAGTTTCCCTTGGTATGACATCCACGTTTGCACAAATGAAAATGCCATAACCATGCTTCAGTTGAGAATTTATGGAACATATCGCATTTATATACAACTATCATAAACTGCTCACAAGTATGAATAACAAGTAGTTCATCATTTGCAAACGAAAGCCCGAAATAATTCATATTGCTGATTTCATATAGCTCCAGTAAGCATTCAGAATTCAGAATTACATATCTTCCATATATAATAGTTCATTTGCGCAAACATATGAGTCTCGTTCTGTGAAAAGAGGGTTTTATGCGTGTGCGTAAAGTGTCGTCCCAGATTAGCCTGTGCAGTCCGCACAGGCTAATCATGGACGACACTTACTGCTTTTATGATATTTTTCGTTTAAAGAAAGTCTCTTCTTAGCAAAAATCTAGTTTAGGCGGAAAGTGTCGACCTTGATAAGCCTGTGCGGACTGCACAGGCTAATCTGGGACGACACTTTACGCACATGCATTAAACCCCATTTTCACAGAACGAGACTGATACGTTTAACCCATTTATGCGTAGCGTTTAGAAAAAAGGCATTGGCAAACAGCGTAGACCCAGATGAGACGCCGCGGCGTCTCATCAGGGTCTGCGCTGTTTGCTTAAAGAATTTTTTCTGAAAGAAATATTCTAAATATAGAAATAAATATACTAGCCATCCCTAATTTTGGAAATAAATTGAACCAATTTAGAAGGATGGGAGAGGCCACTAGGCATAAATGGGTTAAATAGGTGAAAATAATTGATAGTTCATAATCAACTTATGTCGTAACAAACAATATGTTTACATGGTACCTACACAGATCAGTAGGGAATACTCACCTAAACATTGGACTTAAAACAGTTTTGAATAATGTATAAGACAGGGAAAATTTTGACTTGAAACATAGATGGACGTGTTTAATGTCATGAATGTTGTTATTAACAACACTGTTGTGCATTATTTGGAATAATTATAGTAGCAAAAAGAAGTTGATCAAAAAACTTGTCGGCCTCGTGAATTGAACGCGGGCTTGTTTGATAGAACACATCTAGATAAAATAGTAGGGATTTCCTAACGGCGTAAATCCTTAACTCTATGCTGGACAACGAAGATAGTCAACCAGGTTGTCATATTATAATTTAACGCTTTTAAGTCAAGGAAGAACGTCATCTATTTTACTAAGTTAAGGTATTTTTAACAAATGCGAACGTTCCTGTTATTCATTCGGGCCTAATGGCGTGAAATTTCTACAACATTTGTATTGGCTGTTGATAATGGCGAAAACAAGGGTAAGACAGCTACGGCGTCGCCGAATAAACATAATAATGTATTGTTAAACGTGATATAAAACCAGTAAAGTTTTCGATTCTACGTCCATTTATATTAAATTGAAGAATTTCCCATTCCTTCGTATTTACAAATTGTCTAACTATATCTCGTACTAACTAAAGCAACCTCAGCGAACATGTTTTATAATACTGACTGGGCCTGTTTGCTGAATCGAAAGTCTACCAGAGTCGTGACTTATTTATGTCACGCTATAAGTCAATAATTTGGAAATTTATTAAGGAAACTAATGCATAAAGCGGTACATCGGTATACATTCTTCACATTTGGTGTGTTTTAAGGATCGATATCGTCTAATAAATTAATAGAATAATACAAGAAAATGTCGGTAATTGGCACACAGTGCCCATAAGGCCGCCATGGTTGTTTTATCACGTGACGAGAGTTTCGTCCGGATATTTTCGAATAGACCTTTATCTCGTGCTCAGAAATGTCAACACAACTTTCGGTTTCCGTCATGCATTTATGGTTCAATAACTCGATAACTTACCCACATATGTTTTATTTTAATATTGATATGTCATCTATAATTCCTTTTCAGTGAATGAAAAGTGTGTTTTTATAACAAGCAAAAGCGAGGTACAATCCTTCAGAATTCCATGGTATTTTTAAATAGAAAAGGCACATGTTATGTTGCTAACAAAAGAACGTCACATGATCGTTATATACCGCGATATTATTATTTTACAAATGGATTTGATTTGGACCACTTGTAAAGAAACATTTACAATTGTTTAAGACAGTTTTTTTTGTCAAAAGTGTGCAACTAACGTGTAAATAATACATATCTGTCCATTCAGGTTGCCTATTCTGTTCAGGGCTACATTTAGGGCAGTCCGCACAGGCAAATCAGGGACGACACTTCCGCCCTTATAGAATTTTTCGTTTAAAGGAAGTATCTTCTTAACAAAAATCCAGTTAAGGCAGAAAGTGTCGCCCCTGTCGTCGTTCGTTCGTTCGTTCGTTGGTACGTACGTCCACACATACGGCCGGAGCTTGTGTTTTCAACTCCTCTTTAACTACTGGATGGAAGCTCAATCTTTCACAGTTTAATGACCTTTATGTGCAGATGATCGAAAAGAAAGGTATTTCGGCGGCGACGAATAAATCCCCGCTTTTAACAAGTCAAGTCAAGTCGAGTCAATTTTATGTGCAAATACATTAGTACACAGCCAAACAACATACATGCGCAGTAAATAAATGCTTATTCAACAAAGGTGATGATAAGTATGGTATATGTAAAAGGCATTTAATACTACAAAATCAACAAACAACAACAAACACATTAACAAAACAAACGACCGAACTTTCCGCGCATACCATACTAACCGTTTACCTGTATAGATGTACAACTTACAGAAGTACATGTACATGCTTTATGCACATTTATGCACGATGAGGATCATAACCATATTGTCACAGCGATTTTTTTCCCTTCTTTATAAAGTACCGGAAAACGAGCAAGTATTCTAAAATTCCCAATTGGCGTCCGAAAAATATTCCCAATCGAAGGAGAGGTGTGGTCTTTATGTTCCAAAATCAAACTCTCGGCGAGTAAATACATCAAATCAATTAGTTGTGTGTAACCTCGCGCTCGATTATTTCGAGTTTTATAACAATGCGCATTTCCATTCTCCATTTCAGTTTTTTTTCTTAAACCTGGGTCCGTACTCACCAAACAATCTTTAGACTTAAGTCTTAGAATAAAGAATATTTTTCAAATTGAAATGTACAAGAATTGCTTAAATTTTACGTCAAACTTGGCATTAACCACCTCTATTTACATCATTCTTCACGTAGAACATTTTCTCAATGGCATAATTACCAGTTGAAGCCTGAATGTATTCAAACGCTGGACGTATTTTCTTGTTTCTTATTTTATTCGTTACACGTAACCCTTTGAGCGCTGGATCCGGATTTTGAAGGCCTTTGCAAACAGTTTGGATCCAGATGAGACGCCAAAGAACGTGGCGTCTCATCAGGATCCAAACTGTTTGCTATTCTGATAGTATTCTTTGAAAAAAATCAAAGAAAATGCTAATTTTAGAAATTCAGCAGACGACATTTTAGCAGACGACAAATTTCCCAGCATGCAAAGTGTTAAGTCTCAGAATGGGTTGGTGAATACGGACCTCGATCGTTGTTTTTACTGAAATGAGACATAAAAGTAAATACTGAGCGAAAACATAAAACTTGGTCATCAGTCACACAGATGACAAAGTTTGGCTTCACGAAAAAGGCTGATGGATTTTTTAGTCTATTGAAGTAGACCAAGTGTCTGTCCAAAAATAAAAGCATTGATTATGAACGTGTCCTGCAGAATGACATTCACACGAGTGCTGCTGCAGTTTTGATGATTGCAAATCTGTGTCTAACCAAGCCCAGCAAGTAGATCCATCTCTGTCTGTCTCAACCCATTTTTCTGCTGCAGTTGATGAGTCTGTTCTTTAAGTATTTAATAAGACCGAAAATTACTATTTTCACAAAGCGAGTTTCCCAATTTGAGAATTTTCACGACTTAAATGTTCCCAATTTCAGTATTTAACGCGCTACTGTTCCCCAATTGTACCGGTACCGGTACTTTTCCCAACTGGACGAAAAATTCTCCACTGATAGGGCTTTCTTCTTTCTTTACCCATTAACATGTATATCAGGAATTTTAAAAGATTTTTAAAACCAGGGGTCCAATGACTCACATGCTTGAAATTTTAAGGGGTATAATGGAATTTTGGGGGTACAAATAGTGAAGTCTTGATATATTCTGAATTTGTTTTGACTGTTCTATAACTGTTGCTTGTATTTTGATACCAGTATATTTCTTACAAAAACAACAATGTGTGCGTTATAAAATACATTTTTTGTGTTAGTTTCACTGAAAATTTGCATCAAAATGATGCAAGGCACATACTATGGATGAGTAAAAAGTGACAAAATTGCAAAATGCTTGCATCGAAAAGCAAGGTTTTGCTTTAATTGAAATCTCTGTGTATGCTTATCAATACGAAATAAGATACTTGGTATGGTTAAATGTAATAGAATCAAGCCTATCAAAATGGAGTTGTATACAGAAATAAAGGAATGCAAGAGTGACGCGTGCTGTGTATCTATACGAACAAAGAAGAAATTAGAGACAGCGATGTCACATATGCTCGTGCTGATCATTTGCGACGATGACCAGCCTGGGACGGTATGGATTCCACTACCCAATATCTAAAAATTAAGAAACCGTTTCTTATCGATATCTTACCACCCCACCCACTGAAAATGCATAAATTTGGTTAAATATAGGTTCGGTAACTAACGTATAATTAATCGTATAGTTTGTGTACACGTTAACGGTGGTGATTCCGCTAGAGCAAATCAAGTAAACGTCCGCGTACAATGTTTCGATAATATGAGCCTGGCTCCGTGAAAAGGGGGGTTGATGCATGTGCGTTAAGTGCCGTCCTAGATTAGCCTGTGCAGTCCGCACAGGCTAATCAGGGACGACACTTACCTCTTGTATTGTATTTTTCTTTCAAAGGAAGACTGTTCTTGACGAAAATTCAGTTTAGACGGAAAGTGTCGACCCTGATTAGCCTGTGAGGACTGCACAGACTTATCTGGGACGAATCTTTACGCACATGCATTAAACCCCCTTTTCACAGAACGAGGCTCATATGTATTCCATTCGTACTGAGCGCTTTAGAACAATGACATAATTAGATGCATTTCTTTGACATGAAACCCTTTTCTTAAATAGAGTCCTTTTCTATTATAACTGATGCCCTTTTCAAATGGATTGAATTATTTTCTATGGGGTGGAAATATGAATATCAGTTCTGTATTATGGTAGAATCATACAGTGTTTGAGGGTGTCTTTTGCGTGATAGAAGCCGCGATGTTTTTATTCGATCGTTTGATACAAATGAAAAGAACCACACATCGACCTACAGATGGACTCCAAAATACTAGCGCTCAAACATCGTTTGCGGAAGTATACTTTGATAATGTATATAAGCTTCGCTTTGTGAAAAGGGGGTTTAATGCATGTGCGTAAAATTTCGTCTTATAATAGCCTGTTCAGTCCGCACAAGCTAATCAGGGACGAAACATTCCGCTTTTATGATTATGATCTTTTAAAGAAAGTATCTTCTAATCAAAAATTCAGTTTAGGCGGAAAGTGTCGTTCCTGATCAGCCTGCGCGGACTGTACAGGCTAATCTAAATGGGGGCTGACGAGGTCAAAACGTAGTCCGTTTCTCTACGACGTCGGGTATATGTTTTACTACGAAACATAGTGTCAATACACTACTTAATCAGGCGAGTTTCATCTTTTCTGTTATTTATGGATAAGAGTACGGAACATCCAGTAATGCTAGGTACTTATTTTCAACAACAAACTAATTAAAAATGCGCGTAGTTGCAACCTTTACATTGATTTTCAGCTTAAATCGAAATATATTGATTTGAAGTAATGCACAAGGTGGTTATTCTGTTAAAATAGCCAATTACAGTAACAATAACTTAAATGAAACTACATGTTACTTTGATACACTGTACATTAAACATTTTAAAGTAAAAAAAAAACAGGTTACGAACGTATATTTTAATCATTCAAATGCTTTGTTTCGAAAGAAATTACAAGTCGCTTTATATATAGGTTTTGCACAGAGTATGTATTGGTTGTGAAACGAACTACAAATATAATGTATAGGTTACTCAACGAAGTAAGCAATCTGTACTTCGATGGCATGTGTATTGACACAATGTTTCGTAGTATAACATATACCCGACGTCGTAGTGAAACGGACTACGCTTTGACCTCGTCAGCCCCCAGTGAATCTGGGACGACACTTTACGCACATGCATTTCCCAGAGCGAGGCTTATATATATCTTGGCAGGTGAACAAGCGGCGTACAAGTATACCGTTCCGTTTCGTGAACGCGTAATGTTCGGGATAGGCCTTTCATGCCATACGAGTGCTACGTGCCAAGACCAATTAATGTCTAATTAAAAGAAGTTCATTAACTTCAACTGCCTAGAACGAGTGTACGGAATAATGTTATCATTGGCTGAATCTACTATGTTCGGATTGTACGCAGTCTTATTTAAATCATATTCTGACGTTCGTTGTTAGTATTTGACGACACAGCATGAGAGGCCACGTTTAGTGAACCTTTTCGATAAATCGCATGCGTCCGTTTTTTTTCAGCCTATTTAATATCTCGCCATCAAAAGGTATTTGGGCTAACGAAAAACTATATAAAAGACGTTTTGCAGGCGACGATGTGTTTGGTTATTAAAAGTTCCTTTTAGCGTGATATATTATGCGAAGTCATCAGATCCAGAAAGTAATTAGTGCAAAGTGTCGGACTGGGGATGATTTTAATAATTTTGGACTTAAATTGTATTAAGGAAATTTACCTAAAACGAAAATGTATTTCCGATCTTTAAGCTGGTTTTTCCGAAAGATGGTCCCATCATGCATCTATACATTCGGTTTAACGATAAAAATCTCCTAATTACTTGACTACATAATCTATTATACCGATAAATGTGTATCTTGGCATTTCTGTCGCAGAAACACTTAAGGGAAAGTCCTTTATAACGTAAACTGTAATTGTAATGTAATTTGTTGTTTTGTAAGCAGTAAGTGTAAGTATGTGTAATAATTATTGTTACGTCAATATGTTCGACAAATAAAGCATGTGCTATAGCATACGAATGAAAGCATTCATTTTTGTCATGATTTTGTTGATAACTTTAACAACTGTTCAAAGGAGGGTGTATGGAAGATTACGCGATGCGCGAAATTTGTGCAGCGCAAACTTTGAGGGGTTAACAGTATTTTTGTTAAATGATACGGAAAGCGAAACATCTCTTAACTTTCAAATTTCGTATTAAATTGCGTTAACGCTCCCGAATGTTGTTACACAGTAGGTAAATTCCAGGTGAGCTCTTATGTAAGGGGGTTTTATTCCGTGTTTACTAAATAAACAGTAGTGTACTGTGCCAAATCTGATAAGATAACCAGTCTGTAACCTAGAGGAATCCTCTCACCGTTAATCAAAGCATCTCCGGGAGCGAAAGCAATAGAGAGAGGTTTTGTTGTTGATCTATGTGAATTTTGGAAATTATTTAAACGTATAACTACATCACAAAACTGAGCTACGATACCGATTCCCGTAAATATGAATTCGTTTGATGCCGAAACTTTCTTACATGCATGTATATTAGGCTTAACACAGAACCTTCGTATCCCGAACACGATGATCCTATATCGACAGAAGAAATTATAAGGGCAACAAAACGGTTGTAAAACAATAAAGCTCATTCGCGTGACAATATTATATACATATATATATATGCATATTTCACTGAAACAATCCATGTCATCGACATACCATTAGAAATATTGTTTAACTACAAACTTGTGAAACGCATTTTCCACGCAGCTGGGCATCCGGAATTACAGTACCAATACATAAACGTGGAGACATATCAGACCCAAATAACTATCGGGGACTTACTTTAATATAAAGTTGTTTTGCAAAATTGTTTAGAACCATATTAAATGAACTTCTTCAACCATGGGCAGAAACAAATGACATTCTTACGGATGCACAATTCGGCTTTAAACCTAACTTTTGCACGGTCGATGCAATATTTATTCTTAATTCCCTTCAAGAATAACAGTTGCCGAATAAAGATAAACTATAGGGTTGCTAGATTGACTACCGGAAGGCATATGACAACATCAAACGCGGTCAATTAGGGAGTAAACTGATTAATGTGGACATCGACGGAAAACTTTTGACCCTTATTCGATCCATGAACGAGGAAGTTAAATTATAGGTTAAACACATTGGTAACTTATCAGACATATTCAGAAGTAGCGTCGGCTGATTCCTGGGGGAGATAACCTCGCCCATATTGTTTTCGCTCTTTATTAACGACATCGAATTCGATTTGCAAAATGGAATACACGCCGGAATTACACTAGATCAAATATCGATATGTCTATTATAATTCGCTGACGACGCGGCTTTATTTTATGATACACAGGAGGGTCTTCAAGAATTATTAAACAATTAAGAAACCTACTGCGATAAGTGGAATTTAACGGTTAACATTGAAAAAACTAAGGTCATGGTATTCCGAAACGGTGGTACAATTAGTAAAACATTAAAATTGAGATATAAAGGTCAAGAACTAGAAATCGTTAACATTTTTAATAACCTTGGAATTGTCATGTCAAGCGGTGGATCATGTGTGCCCGCAACAAAACACTTTATGGCAAAGCATTAAAAGCGATACATTCTTCAATCTAACAAAAGACATGAACGCACCTATAATATCATGTTAATTTATTTAAAGCACATGTATCATCAATTTTAAACTATACCTGAGAGGTTTGGGGATTTATCAAAGCGGAAAACATTGAGCGCGTGCATAGTAAATTTTGTAAAAGACTATTACATGTAAAAAATGTTAATAAACTCATTATCGCTTTATGCCGAAGTTGGTCGATTCCCCTTGTATTTAGACAGATATGTCAGGATTGTTTAATACGTTTTGAAATTATATACTGTAAAACATGTTATTGTATTCTAAAACACATTGTACTATTACAGAGATTAGAAATTGAACGTAAAAATAACACAAACAATTTGTCATCGAAAGTACGGGATATCTTTTTTGTTCAATCTCTAGCGTTTATTCACCTCCATATACATTACACATTGTATCGTTAGTTTGCATGTTAATTTGTTAGTACATAATATAGTTCTTTTAACAATTTAATAATAGAGGGAAAAAAAATCCATGCATTCCATTATATAGACACAATCATACATTTCACACACACGGACTCATATACAAACGCCATGTTATGATACAAAAAAAAAGAAAGGGATTGGACTTCAGAAAATTAAAAACATAAGTCAAACGTTTGGACTTCAGACAATTATGAACGTTAATCAAACGACCGTGGTATTAAATATTTTAAACACACAACATAATTTAAAATAAGATTATTCTATTGATTTGCAAAAAGTTTTACAATTGCCCAGTTTAGTAGTTCCTTTTCTTGATATTTTGTATAAGATTGAATTTCCAATGCTAAGCCAAGATAATTTTTCAGCCCCCTTATTGAAGGTAATAGACCCTTTGTCTTGCATACAAATATATACTTTTTAATTTCAATGATAAGAATATGAATATCAGTCATGCTAATGCTTGTACATCCTAATAACATTGTTTGACAGGAAATCTCAGTACATTTTTGCATATTATGTGATCTCAAAACTTCTACAACATAATTTAAAATTCTCTTTGTAAAAATGAAGTCCCAGAATATATGTTATAGGGTTTCCTCATTTTCATTACAGAAGGAACATAAATTGTCATGACAAATGTTTATTTTAAATAACAGAGATTTGGTACCTAAGATTCTGTGAACAATTCTTGGCTGGAACCACTGAGTGTTTGTGTCCCTAGAAATAATAAAAACAAGTGCATGCATTTTTGTCCATTCAACATTAGTAAAAAGAGTATTCCATTTTGAATGGCAATCTGTATTATAGCTAAAACATTTATAAACAAGTTTGTTTTCCTTATACCCAAATACTATGTTATCCAAGTAACATGATATAAATGCACATTGTATATTTGGCTTTTTAATAAATGGAAGTCCTGATAATCTGATAAATGCCTTCACAGTTCTTATTAAACCTTCATAAAAAAGGAAGTTAATTTTAACACCAATGAGATTTTCTTATACAGATTGTTTTACATATTCGTCGGGACATCTTAACCAAACCGGTTTTAAAGGGGCCGTCCAACAGATAAAGCGTCGTGCAACGCGAAACTATATTTTGGGAAACTACGAGGATTGGTTATATAGCTAAAAAATACATCCGCTCAAAGTGTAGTGTGAGCGTGGATGGTCGAGTGGTCTAGGCGGGAGACTTTTTACTCCAGGACTCCAGGGGTCAGTGGTTCGATTCTGTTGAAGGTTACTTTTTTCCTTTTTTTAAATTGTATTCTTGTTTTTTTTTTTTATTGGAGATGTTTAGTTCAAATATTTAAATTTATCAACATAAAGCATTTAAAGCATTTAATGACAAACTTCAATACATGCCAAAAACTGTTGGACGGCCCCTTTAACGATGTATGGCTATTCTCCGAATCTGTGAACTCTAATCAATTAATCCCGTTACTTAAAATCAGATTACGAGACCAGTATATCACTTACTGGAATATAACTGTCCCATCATCTAGTTCAATGATTTCATATAATAAATTAAAACCAGTATTCGAAAGATCGTCGTATACATGTATTGATATTGTTTTAAATAAAAAAGCATAGGAACAATATTGCTAAATTACGTTTGTCGTCTCACAAATTATATATTGAAACAGGTAGACACCATAGTCCAACTTGATGACGCTCTCAAATATTAAGCTACTTTTTATATGGGTAATATTTGGATATTTCCAAAGAATTTAGCCCGTATAAAAAGTATCTCTAAATTCTTGGCAACGTCTTATAAATAAGACTAGTAGACACCATAACATTGTCAGAGATCAACGCGAATGTATGTTATGCAACCTAAACGATATCGAGAATGATTACCAATTTGTTCTTTAATTTCCCTATTATGCCGATGTTAGGAATACATTAATGCCAAAGTATTATAGATCTCGTCGAAATATGTTCCAGTTTATTGAACTACTTGATTCCCTAAAACATAAATTAATCATTTTTGCCAATTGTATCAGCAATCAATTTTCCGGCTTCAAATAATTACCGGCTAGAAATCGATGTCAAAATCCTCAGGGGAATTGACAAGTAATAATGAGTTGTCAAGAACACGAATAATGTGTCAAGCATGTTAAAGTTGGATAATATTGATAGCAATGTTACATACACTTGTGCATATGTAATAATAGAACGTCTGTCTAGTCAAGGCGCCGTTTGAAAAGTCATGAAAAGTGGTATAGAACACGACCAATGTGTCTAGCATGTAACAGTAGATTATATTGCTAGCAATGTTACATAAACTAGTGCGTTTGTACTACAACGTCTGTCTGGTCAAGGCGTCATTTGAAAAGTCATGAAAAGTGGTCTAGAACACGACCAATGTGTCTAGCATGTAGCAGTAGATTATATTGCTAGCAGTGTTGCACAAACTGGTGCGTGTGTACTAGAACGTCGATGTGGTCAAGGCATCGTTCTTTCGGTCACACAAGTGTGTCTCAAGTTCTAAGGGAATTTGAACAAAAATATTTTTTCTTTCATCCAGCATTCCCGTAATTGTGATCGGTATATGTATCAATTTTGAGATTCGCCGGGGAAATCTATGTAAAATTGAGCATTGCTCTGTGAAAATGGGGTTTAATGCTTGTGCGTAAAGTGTCGTCCCAGATTAGCATGTGCAGTCCGCACAGACTAATCAGGGACGACACTTTCCAATTTATTATATTTTTCGTTTAAAGAAATTCTCTTTTTAGTAAAATTCCAGTGAAGACGGAAAGTGTCGTCCCTGATTAGCCTGTGCGGACTGCACACGCTAATCTGGGACGACACTTTACGCACATGCATTAAACCCCTTTTTAACAGAGCGAGGCTCAAGTATATAACATTGAATAACGGCAATATTAAAGAATTTATATTCACGTCAAAAACTAAATATGACGACACTATTTATTTTTTTAAATTTTGGTATTGTTTTATGATTTTTGCGACACAACTAACACTAGTCCTCGGTATACTGAATGGTTTCGTTGAATTAACCATCTCGCCTGGAAGACGATCGCTCCGTCCACTTAATGACGTGATATAGCGGTCAGAACACCTAGACAAGCTACCACCAAAGTGGCGTCTATGCTTGTATATTACGCGACATTCTGGCTGATATTACTAAACATGTTAACACTGGTAAACTTGTTTTGTATCATTTATTGTTTTGGAAAGGCAAATAATATTATCTTTTAAATAACATAAGCTATATAGTGTGTATTTCGGTAAGTTAAACACGCTCTCAGACGCTTGCGCGGGTACTGAAATCCCCCATGTAACTAGGTTTAATGGTGGTAATAATAATAAATAACACTTCTACATTGGTATTTACCAATTTTATATACGAAAATATTAACAAAACATGGTATGCACATGCATCTGACACGAACACGTGTTTTATAACTGGGATTTCGGATAAACACGATTTCCGACGCCGAGCGGGTACCGTTTCACCCTCGTTATTACTTATAAAGGTGATATTAATAACATGAAACATTGCTAATAGGACATTAATTTTATGAATCACTATAATTAAAAGTGCAAAACAACAAATCAGTTTGATCATTTGGTAAAATAAATTAAGGTTCTATAACGGGGATTTCGGTAATACTACATGTGCATATTGAAGCTTTCGATAGCAAACGCTCGCGCGCGTACCTATATACCCGAAGTTACCACGTGCAATAGTGGTATTAGTAATAAATAACCCTTCTACGATGGCATGTATCAATGTTAGTTATAAAAATATTATATTATAAAAATATTAACACAACATTGTTTTCATTTGTTTTGACACAAACTAGCGATGTCTTACGGTGATTCCGATAAGTTACTGAGAGCGGGTAGCGAAATCCCTCATGTGTGTACATATACATGTGATATAATTCATATTTAGCATTGCATATTTATTTTTATCAATCTTTATAAAAGAAAGTGCTGCGCAAATAAATAAGTTTGGCAATTTTCTGAAATTAATTAACGTTCTTTAATGGTGATTTCGTTAATACTACACATTGAAGGTACCACTCGCGCTTGTCAAAGTCACGTTTCGGTTTAAAAAGATGTATAACTTGGATGCTTTCTTGATACCGACCGTCCGACTTACATAAACCCCATTGACAACGTTTAACCATACTTCATTAACTTTTTCTTTAAGGAACTTAACAAAACTCGTTGAAAATATATGCGTCTAGACAGGCAGCTTGTCTGGAAAATGTCGGAAAGGTCGAAAGCAGCCGGCGCACCCATAAATCGATCGCTGATTGGTCGATCGATTTTTAGATAAGAATTTGATTGACAACTGGCGAGATGTCAATTAACTAATTCTCGTCGGACCGTAGCATCTTTCCGGGAGTTTAATAAGTACACTTAAAATACCTTCAAGAAATGCACACTGGTTTATGTTTTACATTTTTTAGAAAATTAATTTTATTAATTTGCTGTTTATTCAAGATTATTACGCCGAATTTCCGCATGCTTTCTGGGTTTCTATATGAAAGAAAGTCATGTTTACTCTACACTGGTGTTGTGATTATTTTAATGAAACAACACACGGATATAAGGCTGAATAGTAGGTTAACCAACTGGTTTAAAAGCCGCATGAACAAATCTTATAAATAATTCAATAAGACGAACACAAGTTTATAATTTTCATCTAGAAACTATTTAAAGAACAAGCACATGCGCAAAGTAACAAACCTTGACAACCAATCAGAAGACATGAACATGGGATAGCTCTATCTTAATTAACCCTTAAAGGGACCTTTTCGCAGATTTGGGCATGTAGTGAAGTTTGTCATTAAATGCTTTATTTTTTTTAGATGTAAACATGAGAACTAAATAGCTCCAGTAAAAACTATCACAAGAATACAATTAAAGAAGGAAAATACTGGGCTTGAATCACGGATCATTGGAGTAAAAGTCAACACTTAAACAACTCGACCATCCGAGCTCAACAGATAACAACAGAAGTCTCCGAATTATTCAATCGTTTTCATTTGTAACGCTTTATACTTTTCAGGTTTTTAAATCCTCAAAAGATGCATATAATGGATATTTTAGAGCATGGTAAATGTTCTGTATAACTTTTTCCTCGCAAATATCATAACTGCAACCAAAATTTGCAATCTGAAACATTTTATTTTTTATTTTTTCAATTTACCGAAACGTGAAAAGGTCCCTTTAACATATTAATTTTCCTATGATTGTGGTGTTAACGTGCGAAGTGTAACCTGAACAACTCTTTGTATATTGTACATTTACATCTATAACAAGCTTGTCCGATAAAAAGGAATTGTTTAAAAAATGCTTTTCGTAGTTTCAAACTTTATCCACGTGTTCTGCATATGAAAGTTTAAGAAAGATTTGTATTATTAAGACAATTTTTTAGTAAATTATTTGTTACTAAACGAGTTGCATAATTCCGCCGAGGCTCAATAAGTGTTTGGATACAGTATGAAAATGTATGTTTCTCTAGACATATGGTTAGAACATTTATTTCAGTCATTTCGTTTATAATCTACGATACATATAACTGTAGAGACCAAGTTAAACGAACGACATTTTAACGACCGTTATCTCCAACAACATAAAAGGGACCTGTCCACGTTTTGGTAAATTGACAACATTGAAAAATATTGATTCAGATTTTAAAATTTTCGTTGTAGTTAAGATATTTGCAAGGAAACAGTAATACTGAAAATTTATCATGCTCTAAAATATCCATTATATGCATCTTTTTACGATTTAAAAACCATAAAAGTATAAAGCGCAACACACGCGAAACGATTGAATAATTTGGAGAGCTCTGTTGTTATCGTTATATTTTGTGACATTACGAGGATTGCACCAATGGTCAGTGGTTCGAGCCCCGGTGTTGATTTTTTTTTCTTAAATAAAATAAATTGTATTCTTGTTTTATACAGGAGCTATTTAGTTCCGATGTTTACATTAATCAATTTAAAGCATTTAATGACAAACTTTTAAACATTCCAAAATCTTTGAACAAGCCCCTTTTAAGGCACACCAATAATTAAGCCTACGAATGCATACACATACAAAAAATCCAGATATAAAACCACATACTAAACGCGTCGCGAGCCGTTGACAGTCGCCAGGCAGTGGCTGGCCACTCGACAAGTAGCGCTATAGGAAATGCCATTGCTGGCCCGATCGATAGTCCGTTCTATGGGATATTCCTCTCACAGAGCCCGTCTGCGGACGCGCTTCGCATCCGGGGCACCGCGTGGCTGCCGCCGCCGGATCGATAATCGGCGTTTCGTCCGCTCTCCGCTGTGTCTTACCTCGGTGTCTTCT
>VMBQ01002595.1:87390-126633 GCA_007657795.1 Dreissena rostriformis | reverse complement strand
ATCACTTGACACATGAGGAGAAACCCGTCATCAAAAAAATGCTATAGCTCGTGTTACCGAAATTGTCGAGGGCTGTGTTTTTTAGGAACGTCTAGTAACCAGCAATTAATTGTTTACGCCTCAACACTGCCTTGACACTTTGCATCGCATATGGTAGAAAGTGTGATACATTATTTTGACAAGAACCTATTTTAAGCATACATTAAACCGCCGCACTCAACTGTTTAAAGTAAAAACTGGTAGCTCATATCTTTCCGAACATCATACTGAATTAAATGTATTTTAAGCAAAGTAAAAAGGCAAAAGTGCTAGAACGGCCATTGTTCGCTCACTTGAGTTTAAGGTATCAAAATGATATTTTAAATTTTATAACGGATCTATCAATGTGACCATGTATCATGTATCATATGACATCGAAAGTAACGCTGTTCAGTTTGTACACATGTCGAAACATTATAATGTAAGCTTGGTTGATGAACACCATACCGAACATGTGGGGTTTCAAGTGGAGTTTCACGCAAGACCACACCATTATTAAACATATTTCAGTAAAATATAAATAACTGGAAATTGCATCTATCATTCCAAATTCTTTCTGCCGTTCGTGAGTCTAGTCAAATAATTTGATAGAAGTGCTGGATCTACACATAACGGAGTTTTGGGCACGGAAGGACATCATAAACTTTGAAATATACATACCCCTACGCCTTGTTTATAAACAGATCATATTTATTTATAGGAATATGCTAGACAGCCAGATAATAAATATATGATTTAACTTCAATATCCCAAAGGTTGTTTCTTATAAAAGGTTGATGAAATTTTCTTATAAATATTTATTTAATTGAGATAATAAAGTAAACCAAGTTTGCCAATTCGTTGAAAAATCAAGCAAGCGATTTTGACACGAAGGTTGTCGAAGTTAAAAACGAAGACGTGTCAAATGTGGTTGATGGTCACACAATCGATATGTCAGGTAAAAATATTTGAATGTATGGAAGTTGCTTCTGACAAAATGTTGTAATAGAAGCCAATCGATGCCCCAACTTCCTTGTGGGATGTTTTTTTTTTATAAACATACAGTTTGTGGGAATCATGGTCAGTGGTTATCTAGATTTATTTTGATATAACCATACAAGGGCAAGTCTTCTGGCTTTTAGACAGAACAAAACGTGATTTGCATTTTGCAGATGTTCAAACAAACCTTTTTGTGCAGTTATATATTCTTTGAAGGAGTGAATTATGAGTACGTTTACTATATAGTTTATATTAGGGGACACCTGACCTATTCATGACGGTTTTTACCGAAACTAAAGGATTTAAACAGAGTTGCAACCATTTATAATTCCTGCTCAAGGTTTTCTGAGAGCCTTTTACAGTGTTTTATAAAGCTATACATTGAAAAAGATCCCATTTTCAGTAAACCATATTTTTCAAGAAATCAAAGTCATCTAATGACGGAACGCAACGATCTCCCACATAACATTTAAATGAAATCAAGTCTTAACAAGAAAAAAGAAAACAAGAAAATGACCTGGGGTCATTGTTTTTGAAGATGAAACATTTGTCAAACATGAATATCTATAAAGGGTAACCAGTGCAACCGTTTTTTTTAATGTAAGCTTTTGGTTTGGAAACCAAAACTATTGTACGAAATTGTGTGAAATCAGTTCAGGTGAAATCGTGTGCATTCATTCCATTATTGAACAAAGTCCACACAACAATTTCTGGGCAGAACTTGTGTGATGTTCATGGATGAAGACGGAAGGATGCCGGATCTGACGAGCTCCGAAGAGTGACAATCCCAAACAGTTCACAACTGAGCTATTTGTTCCATGTGCTCACACCGTGCTCACACCGTGCTCACACCGTGCCTTCACCGTGCTCACACCGTGTTCACACCGTGCTCAGGTGAGCGATAATCCAGCATTTACATTTTGTTCATTCTGCATATTTTTTCTATGTATCGTTGCACACGACGCCCCGATCATATTTATAAAAGCAGTTTGGATTTGAGTTGTTATGTCCGTTTGCCGTTGCTCTAAAGTAAGTTTGAAAGTTTCTTGATTGTTCAGATAATCAGGCGTTTACAGTCAATGCCTGGACGTAAGTTCTTTAAAATAGTTTGGCTGTATCGTGTATTTCTATGTACTTTGTTTGTTTTTTAATCAACGCTGCAATGTTGTGGCTCTTTTTGATTCGATTAAGATTCAAACTGGTCTTTATTTATTCATGATTCATTTATATGGGTTATGGGACGCAAGCCATAACTGTGGTATTTTTCACTCCTAATTACAGCATTTCTTTAACATGAACCAATTTGTAAAATTGGTTTTAAGTACGTATTGAAAGGTACGTGCATATACCGTCTCTTCGTTTTTCGTTTTGTATTCGACATAACGAAATATGAAAAACAACGCATAATAGTTCATATTCCGATTTTCTAATAACCGAAACAAAAACAAAATACGAAAACTCAATTAACTTTTTATATCGTTTTCGTTGTACTAATTATAAAACAAAAAACGAAATTGATTTCACGGTTCATATTTGGAACGGAATGTTTGATTCCGTTTATCGTTCTTGGTTTGAAAAAACGGTAAACGAAACACGAAAAACGAGTGGCGTTTGCGGGATGTGTTGCTGTCTTGGGGCGGTAACTCATTAGTGGCGTTTTGTACGTATTTTTTCTCCCTTACATAAGACAAAATCACTTATTTCCATCAGCATGGCTTCTTACGCGCTTTTTTCGGGGGAGATAAAGACACGCCATAAGGGACAAAGACATGAATATTTTCAGTTGTTTTTCCAGGTATTGTATTTTTCCAAAACGAAATGATCATAATCTTGACATCTTAATGTTGTTCCATGTATCGGTATTTCATATCCATCAGCCGAATAGATAGGATTATTAATTTCCTATAAGGACACTTGTGTTCTCTGCCCCTATGCTATGTAAATTCAGTTCTTATTTTACAAAAAGACTCGTTTAGTACTATTATCAGGGCGAGTTTCTTTCCATTTAAGAGCTGTAATACACCTTTCCCTGAGTCCCGTATTCCTATTATAATTACCGCTTAGACCCGCATGACGTTATAAGCAGAAAAATAATCAGCGACGGCTGTTAAAATGTCGCCTATGTTTATCTTTTAACCTCACCTTACATAATAGAATGTTAAAGCTGTATTAGTAGTGCCAATATTGAAAGAAAGAACAGGGCAAAAGATGAATAAATAAAAAAAATATTTAAATCCACGGAATGGTAAAGTGCAAGGTGTCTAATATATAATATCCAATTTGTTCGATTAAGAACAAATACACGTTACATTTAACAACTGCACGGTGATATGTCTAGTGATTTTAGCTCTTAAACAAGAGTTTTAACCAAACACCTTAAAGAAACCGTTTTGCGCTTGAAGTGCATATAAAATAATTCATTAAACAATATGTGATCAAGATGGCGACGTCCATGATGAGACAGGTATTTTTTGCTGTTTTATTACCTTCGTAAATTTCGCAGCGAGTAAAGTTTAGATATAGAGCGAATATTACTTTTTGAACGTATATTTATTTTTGCCTTTTTAAACGTAACGTTACATAAAGAAGGCGAATAGCATGCGATACGCCAATAGAAACTACTTGCACGCGTTGAAATTTTCAGTTTTAAACCCTGGTTGTCTCCTTAAATGACACTCGAATACCATTATAGAAAAGCGTTTAGTTTAAACCTATTTATTTTAGCTCGATTGCATCGTAAGCTAATTGAAACGCTCTTGAGTCCGTTTCCTGGTACTAGAACCAGTACTTTGTATCTTTTGGGGAGATCAAAAGAACGCTCCCACAGTGAGTTTCGAACCCCTGACCTCTCAGTCGCTAGGCGGACACCATATCCACTACATGGACATGATCTGTACAACAAAACAAAAACGCTATTAAAATAAATTAAGTAATCTGTAACAACCTCAGAGTTGTTTCTTATAAAGTATTTGAAATAATGGATTATACTAAGCGTTGATGTTTCTGTTTTTTGAATGTAGTGGTCTCGCAAAGCGTTTCAAATAATTTTATAATTGTTATAAGCATATTTTCTTTATCCTATTAAAGAAGCACCAAACATAATCATGCTGATAAGATTTAAAAATAATTCAGTTCGTGAACCCATAGTTTCAGGCATTACAATTTTTTCTCTGAACTTTATAAAAAACATAGACTGTTATATTCAGGACCAGTGTCGCATCCTACATTTGCAACTTGTTGCAAATCACTGGTTATATGCAAGAACTGGGTGAACACATGGTACGAGAGCCCACCGCCAGCCAGATACCCTAAGTGTATGAGCCAGGACGAAACAACGGCGTGCCGTGACAGGGCTTCATGAGGCAGTGCATGTCCTCGGGGAAATTGTGCACCATACTTATTGAATGTATATTTTTAGCAATAATGTTGATTTTGTTTTCATTTTTCAAACAGATATGAATAAAAATGTAATAAATTATTCGATCGTTTTCATTACTTGGTGAGAAAAGCTATGCTGACAAAAGATTTTTTTATTGTGCAATAATTATTGAAATGCAAATACATCAAATCAAATCCAATGACTTGAAACAAACGCATGCATGTACATTGGTATCATAATATAACGTTATTGTTGACCTATTCATTCTTCCAGTAGAATAGCCAACAAGAGCTGTGCCAAGACTAGACTATTCTTCCTGTATTATAGTGTACATTTTATTATTCAAAATAATAATATCAAAGGGAGGAAACTGCGAAAGAAAATCATTCAAAACTTATCTCCCGAATTAAGCTGCGCAGCGCCCCTCGTTTTCCGTTTTTTGTTTTTGTTTTCAAATCAAGAACGGTAAACGGGAGCAAGCACTTTGTTTCAATTTTCAAATATTGATTTTTGTTATATTAAAATTGAAACGAAATATGAAAAGGGAAACAAGTTTCGTGTTTTGTTTTGTAATTAGTAAAACGAAAAACCATATAAATAAGTCAATGTGTTTTTTGTGTTTGTTTCGGTTATAAGAAAATCGGAATATGAACTAATATGCGTTTATTTTCGTGTTTCGTTTTGTCGAATGCAAAACGAAAAACGAAAAGACGGTATATACACGGACCTTGGAACCAATCATGAAATCATATTCGATTATTTGTCTATTGTTATTCGAATATATTCGAATATTCGAAATAACCTATGTTGAGGCCTCTATATACAAATTCCAACCTTTGGAACGTACGAAAAAGGAAGTTAGTTTTTTTTATCATTTCATATATTTGAATGTGTTATTGCCGATTAATATGTTTGCTAAATAATACAAACATGTACATGCCTTTTTTTCAAGACAAAATGGGACATTGAGATTTCCCATTTTATTTGAACACTTCATTATTCTGTCATTAATATACATGAATGAATATTCATTTGTAAATTATATGCGTATGATGTCGTTTCTGTTCACACAACTTTATTATATTGAAGTCGACTTGTTTAAATTAAAACATCGTTAAGCGTCATGGTATTGATTCCGTGATGTTACACACTCGTTATAGAGCCAATCACTGATAGACTAATAACACGCCTCCAGACGGCTGGTGTTACGTAAATAAGTGACACGTGATACTTATTCATTGGTTTGCCGTACCAATAAAATGCTTGACTTAAACTGCCTGATGTAATGTAAGAGGGTGTTTAATAATAAAAGCTTTTGAACCTTATAAAACTATTTAAAAAAGCACGTATTATGCAATGTAGAATCGTTTTCGTTCAATGACCATTCTTCATTTGAATGTGAGTTCATTGAACGTTGTGAAATGGCCTTTTATTTAGTTGATACATTTTCGATCAATGTTTTTTTTCTCTTACAGAATTGAATTGTTGGAGTCATCATTTCACGATGAAATTATGTAATCTTTTCCATCAATTGTTGTTTTTGGACAATATACATGTATCAATAATGTGAAAATGGTTTCGATTCAAATATGATATGGTATTTTTATATTTTGGGCAATTAAAATAATGGCTTTATATACGGAATGGGTTCTTTTTGATCTGATTTTTCAAAAAGTTTTTTTCAATTAAAATTTAGTGCTATATTGTATTAGATTGTTGATTGTTAATCTTTTTATTTTTCTTTATATTTTGGCAATTGAAATGAGATCTCTCTTTAACTGTATCGGCGCTTATTGATATGTTGTTCATTGTGTCTTTGTGTCTTTTTAAGTCGGACTTTATAAAATTGAAATAATTGTTATTAGTATAATATTGTTAGAATAGTGTTTCTTAATGTTTCATTTGGACCGTTTGTTACCAAATGCGATGAAATATGTAATGATCGACAGCTCTTGGTGCGAAAAGAGCACACGTACGCTTGGTACGAACGCAGTGTTCTGTATCGATTCAGGTAAAAAACATAACATTGTATAGAAACAATACGAATAATAATCACCAAATATTTATTATGTTAATACAGATTCTTTCTTTTTAGCTTTATATTTGATCTTTAAGACATCCATATTAATATTATATATTTTGGCATACTTACATTATGTATTGTTTTTGTTGACTGCCACTTTAATAGTTACGAACACACATAACATCGGTAGCGCAGTGATAAATTGAAATACGGACTCGTACCCCTTGCACTACTCTGTGGTGGGTATGGACATAGTCGCATGTGGCTCGAGTCAAATGGTTATAACCGTTTAATACGTTTAGGACCCATTTTATGATTTGGCAAGGAGAAATCATGCCATTATGGCTTATTAGGTTTTTCATTTCACTGGTTGTCTGATAGACATACTAATAAGGCTATTGATTAGATCAATGTGTGTGTGCGTGCGTGCGTGAGTGCGCGCGTGCGCGTGCGAGCGCGTGTGTGTGCAAAACATTATACAGTATACAGTATGTATTATACACTATTCTTTTAAGTTCAAATGCAATGACAAGTGATAATAGACTGCCCTCAAACGATTAAACCAATTAATGCAAATCGAGTTTAACTACTCATGGGCAAGACTCAACATGGGTTAATGAATATTAATTTTGGTCCGATTTCTGAAAATGAAAATGTCATAAATTATGTATGTGCATGCTTTTGTCAAGCACACTACACGTAAAAAGCATATCTACTTGTTTGAATCAATGCAGTTAAAGCATATACATCTTCTTACGGTCAAATTTTTACGGTGATATAGTTGGCAAGAGTGATTTTGTTCGAGCTTGATTTAAAATCAGTATTGTTAAGCGTAATTATTTATTGGAATTATAATGGAATCAATGAACACAATTGTAATTGTTACAATTATTTAAAATTTACGTCTTTTTTACGTTAAGTTTGAAACAAAGAGATTATGACAAATGCCATTTGTTTTTAGTGACCAAGCAGAGCGTTGTTTTTGTAATGGCCGTTCTGGCGGTGGGTGGCACAACAGCATTGACGGGTAAGAATCTCAGACAAATAGAGAAAAATGCGATAATGAATATTCATAGTTTCATAGTAATAGTGACGAGGGTTTTTGCTGCCTTTGCGAACCACGTCCAAACTTATCAGCACGATATTGGATCGACCAGGCTTAAATTTTAAAAATTGATAAAACACTATCGGTACTAATAACAGATGAAATAGAAAGTTTATTTTTAAGTTGGACATTCGTCAACATGACCACCGACTATCTGACCTGTTCTCAAATGAATACCATTTTATGTTCATCTGCCCTTGTTATAGCGATATCTAGAAAAAAACACAAACTCTTATTATTTCAAGCGACCATCCGTATATAAACTCCTAAGCCTTATGGGAACATTTACTTAGAAAGACGTTATTACGTTATCTGTTTTTGTAAACGAAGCTCTTAATCAGAAAGTTCATATTGAATGTTGTAGAGAATACGACCAGCTGCATTGTTATGTTCCGCGGATTAGCTTGTTTGTTTGTTTATGCGAATGTTTGTTTATGTTTATGTATATAATCCTAACAATCAGAGAGCTAATTCACTATTTACTAGTTGTATTATTAGCATAATAAACCATATGGTATTTGTTATATGATCCATTTCCAACATATGATTGATACAAATAAAATATTTTTGTATTTTTATACAGATGTAAAACAGACTTATCTGATTGTTACATTTACTACCATTTAAAGTCTATGTCATAAATGCAACATATGTGTGCTATTTCTTTCTATTATTATTAGCATAATAAACCGCATGGAATGTGAAAGATACTTCATTTTATTTTTATTTTATTTTCATAAATATAAACTACATGAGAGTCATCTATTTTTTTGTAAAAATGCGATTTTTCCCCAAACTACTTTCATGTATTACGTTAGATTGTATGTATACTACGTATTACTGTATGATCACTTCCTCTTCACTTGACCTTTTGATATGTGTATTATCACATGGATGTGACTGACGATGTACTATGTACAAGTCGGAATACATTTCTGTTCTGTTTTGCTCTGTTCATAAAGGAAACCAACTATTGTTGTGTAGATACAATTTATTATATCATTAACAGACAATAACAAGCCACACATGGCGCCCAACGGATTAAATTTTTTATTCATCTTCTATGCCACGTGAGTAACAACAAATGCAATATCTTTATCTATAAACCTATCCGTTTGAATTTTTAATGGATGACATGAGATTCTTAATCTACAGATCTGAAGTGTTATATCTGAGGCTTGTAGGTAAGAAAACTTAAAAGTGTTCATATTCATACTTATAATTCTTTGTACAATATTAAAACTGGGCTTCCACACGTACGCGAACCCGTTATTATTTTGGAGATTTTTTACATTTGTTACCCAATTTCTTATCCCATTTATTCAGTCTTTCAAAGCCTCGTTATACATAACCCTTAATATAATATTTTTAACCAATATTTTATTATTCAAATGTAATGTGGATATAAAGTGAATATCTGTCGAGTTCACCATAAATTGCAGCTAAACAAGTATTGCTTCTTACTCTAAGTAATCTTTCACACAATTTAAGGTTTCTAGTTATTTTGATTTGGTGTTGGTGTTACAAATGCATCGAATAGTTGACAAAACGTTTTCGGCGAAATATCAAAGTCGTCGCATTTGCAAAATAAAATATTTAACGATTTTAAGGCCTTTCCATTGAGATGTTAAATGTTTTTACAAAAGTCCCAGTGTAATTTCAAAAAGTACCTAGATAGTTAAAATCATCGGCTACTTCTATTTGTTGGCTAGTATAGGTCCATTTTATGGCTTATAACGCCCTACTTTTTCGGAAAACCATTAATTTTGTGTTTGATATATTTACAGTTAGACCCCATGTACAAAAATATGTAAATAAAAGATTTAGATCCTGCTGATTTTCTTCGGGAGATTTACCTAGAATAGCCATATCATCAGCAAACAACAACACAATCAAAGTTAAATAATCGATACTTAAGCCGGTATAAATGTGAAACTGCAAATACCGCTCTAGATCTTCAACAAAAAATAAAAACAAAATAGGTGACATCACTCCCTTGTCGTTAACAAACCATGTAATTGAAATAATCAGAATAAGAAGAGCATACCTTAACACAAGATTTAACTGTTTGGTACATGTCTTATTAGTTTTCCATCGATGACAGTTTTAAAGATTTTTAACCACAGTGCATTTCTATAAATAGAATCGAGAATCGAAACATTTCATCATTTCAACGTATATGACATGGCGACTCGTATTTTCAAGAGAATGTAAAATAAAAATTGGGTCTACTGTGGAACGCCCTTTACGAAATCCGAAATCCGAAAAACTGTTAATGTCCTTGAAAACTTCAAAGCGTTTATTAAGGACTGTAGTAAATAGCTTGGACAAACAACTTACACGTGTCATAACACGACAAATATTAACCTCGCTTTTGTCGCCTTTTTTATGTAAGGGTATTATCAATCCTTCCATCTAGAAGTATATTGAATTTAAATCCGGTTAAAAATATCACATAACTGACAGGCAATAATATAAATAAATTCCACGAAAGACTCGTTTAATAATTGTGCATTGCCTGGGGCTTTATTACGCTTGAGTGATTTAACTGAAATGCGTATTTTACTAACGGTAATAGGCTGGTCAAGTTCAGTGTTAAAACCAAATGTCTACACACATATTCTCCTTTTTCATTGTAACAATTAGATCAATCCTAATTAATTTGGCAAAGTATTCCTTAAATGTATCAATAGAAATGGCAGCATGGTCGGTATTGGTTTACTTTTAAAATATTTCCAAAATTCGGTTGGTTTACATCTTTTCATACGTTCAATTTGCTTCATTTTTTTTCCTTATAGGCAGTATTTTTATATTTTGTTATAATAAATAAAAAAAGAAATAAATTTATAAAACATTACGGCACCACTATGATTAAAGTATTGCTGATGACACTAATACTACAGTTGTCGACGCTTTTCATCATCTTCAACGCGAGAAACTATGTCTTGAGTTGGTTCCCAATGCAACGGTGAACCTGTTGTCAATGAAGCATATTTTGAATTGTATCTTTTTTTAAAAAGCAAAGACAAATTTAATTTTGAGCCAGCTTTTTGAAAAAGATAAGAACGCGTGTTTTGTATATAATGTTTTGCGGTGTCAGAAATGATAATCGTTAAAATATATTTATTCACTTTTATAAAAACAACAACATATAATTATTATTATACAATATGCAACGCAACAAAGAATGTAAACGTTATCCCAATAAGACCAAATGCTGTTATTTATAAAGCAGCACCAATAAATATATTGTTTAAGGATGCTTTAACTTTAGTCCTGTTTTTTCTTATTTTAATTTTGTCCATGCATCTTTTTTATGAAATTAAACTCGTGTCTAGACTACAGATTCTGAAAATAATGTTATTACGAATTAATGATTATAAGAGCGATCGGTGATAATTTGATGGACTTTTAGGTTTAGTTTAATTTATGTTGAACATAAGGTTTTAAACAGTTTTAATTAGGTTTTAAGAAAATTCAAGAATGTGACCAGGTTTGTCAGTTTGGAGTTAAGAGTTACGGGATCATCCCTTGTAAAACGTTTAATTATTTAGACTAGTTCAGACTAACCAGATGGGCTGAGTTTGATTCAGTTTTGTCCTACATGTACTTTCGGTATCTAGATACTGATCAGTTATGTTGCGATATCACTTTAAGGTGCCGATTATATTTTATAACATCACAGTTGTTGATTGACGAATTTTACTAAGTTTTTAACTTGGATTTGAACAAAGTTGCATTCCTGGTAATTAGATTGTGGTATGGCGAGCGTTGCGTCAAACAGGTGTTGTCAATAGTTTAAGTTTTATTGACCCATCTTATAGAAAATTTGGATATGAAATTGACTTTCATTAGATCTAAGGCAAAGTGGATTGATAAAGGTGAAAAACCCTCATTTTTTTGTAACTTAGAAACACAACATGCATCTAGTAAAATCATCTCTTTCATTGGAATCGATGAAGGTCAACGGCTATTTGACAATCATAGTATTTAAAAGAAGCTGCCCAATTGTACAAAATATTGTATACAAAGTCTGTTTTTAGTGACTCTTATAATGTACATGATGACCTTAAAGGCATAAACACAATAAAACTAAACAATGCACAATCTAAATCATTAGAAGGCCGTCTTACACTTAAGGAAATATCAATTACTTTACACAATATGAAGCATGACAAAAGCCCAGGATCAGATGGTTTTACAGCAGAAAGTTTTTGAAAAGAATTGGCCCACTTTATAGTGAGAAGCCTCAACTATGGTTTTACATCTGGAACCATGTTAGTAACTCAAAAACAAGGTATAATCACATGTATACCTAAAGATAATAAACCCAGACATTTTCTGGAAAACCTAAGGCTATAAACGCTTTTAAATGTAATTTATAAGCTTGCATCTGGGACCATTGCTAACAGATTAAAAACTATCCTTGATACTCTTATTTCTAAAGATCAGACATGATTTATTAAAGGCAGATATATAGGTGAGAATATCAGACTTTTATATGACATTATGAAATGTACAGAAGATAACAATATCCCTGGACTCTTAATGACCATTTACTTTGAAAAGGCATTCGATAGTCTTGAGTTTGATTTTATAGAAAAAAACATTAGATTATTTTAATTTTGGTACAACATTGAAAAAGTGGATTTCTTTTTTCATACATAATACCTCGACAGCCATTCAAATCAATGGTTTTTTATCAGAATTTATTACAATTAAAAAGGGGCTGTCGACAAGAAGATCCAATTAGTTCCTATATTTTTTATTCATTGTGCTGAAATTTTGGCAATTAAAATAAGAAATTTTAATGCAATTAAAGGTATAGTATCGACAATATTGAATATAAAATTTCTCAGTTTGCTGATGATACATCTCTCTTTCTGGATGGCACCGATATTTCCCTCAATGCTAGTCTTGATCTTTTAAATAACTTTGCCTTATGTTCTGGTTTAAAAATCAATTATGACAAAACAAATCTTATATGGATTGGCTCCAAAAATTTAAGCATACACTCAATAAAATCTAAATATATAAACTAGTCTGGGGCACAACAAACTTTAAAGTTTTAGGAATATTATTTGATGTTGATTTAAAAAAATGATAGAAATAAACTTCTCAAGTAAACTTGAAAAGCTGCAAAATATCATACATCTTTGGAAAAGAAGAACTTTAACACCCCTAGGAAAGATAATTGTCGTTAAATCACTATTACTTCCCCTTTTTACACACCTGTTTATAGCTCTTCCAAGTCCAGGAGAAAAAGTTTTAAAACAAATAAATAGCCTATTCTTGAATTTTGTATGGGATGGACCAGCAAAAATCAAACAAACTATTGCTATTAAATCATATGAAGATGGAGGAGTTGCCATGACTGATATATATGCTTTTCAAAAAACTATGAAAATGACATGGTTAAGGAAAATTGTATTAAGTGATGGAAAATGTTTCCAACTAGTATATTCTTTTTTTGATGCGAAGAAAATGTTTAATTTAGGAAAAACTTATATAGAAAAAAATATGATACGTTTAAAAAACAGCTTTTGGAGAGATTTCCTTACATGTTAGATTGAGTATATTAATAAACAAAATGTCAGTTAGTGTGAAGATATCCTTGATATGCCTTTATTTTATAACCACATTTTTAAAATAGGCATGCATATAATATATAATAAAAATATGTATGATAGGGGAATTAGATATGTAAGAGATATATTGTGCACTTCTGGAGAATTTATTTAACAATCTGTGATAGAAAGTCTCATTGGTTTTAAAATTAGCTTCATATTTTATGAAGGTTTAATCAGAACTGTGAAAGCATTAATCAGGTTATCAGGACTTCCATTTATAAAAAAAGCCAAATATACATTGTGCATTTATATCATTTTACTTGAATAACATAGCATTTGGGTGTAATCCAAACAAACTTGTGTATAGATATTTTAGCTATAATACAGATATACCCACTTGTCATTCAAAATGGAATACACTTTTTAATAACGTTGAATGGACAAAAGTGCATGCACTTGTTTTTATTATATCTAGAGACACATACACTCAGTGGTTTCAGACAAGAATTGTTCACAGAATCTTAGGAACCCAATCTTTGTTATTTAAAATGAGCATTGTTCATGACAATTAATGTTCCTTCTGTAGCGAAAATGAAGAAACCCTATAACATATATTCTGGGACTGCTTTTTTACAAAGAGAATTGTTAATTATGTTGTAGAATTTTTAAGATCACATAATGTGCAAAAATGTACTGAGATTTAATGTCAAACAATGTTATTTGGGTGTACACGTATTAACATGACTGATATTAATATTCTCATCCTAGAAATTAAAAAGTATATATTTGTATGCAAGAGAAAGGGTCTATAACCTTCAATAATAGGGCTGAATAATTATATTAGCAAAGCATGGGAAATCCAATCAAATACAAAATATATAGAAAAGGAATTACTAAAATGGTAAATTGTTAAACTTTTTGTAGATCGATAGAACAGTGTTATCGTAAATTTTGTTGTTTGCTTAAAATATTTAATAACATGATCGTTCGATTAATGTGTATAATTGTCTGAAGTCCAAACGTTTGATTAAAGTTTATAATTTCTGAAGTCCAAACATTTTTCTTTTTTTTTGTATCATAACATGGCATTTGTGTATGTGTCTGTGTGTGTGTGAACTGTATGAAATTGTGAAAATATATAATGGAATGCATGGATTTTATTTACCTCTATTGTATAAACCAATTAGAAATGTTAAAAGAACTCTATTGTATACTAACAAATTAACATGTAAACTAACAATACATTTTGTAATGTATGGAGGTGAATAAACGCTTTGCAACTTTAAAAAAAAAAACAATAAAAAAAAAACAATTACTAGACGAAAGCTTGCATTGAAACCTTGCTCGGGAATTCACTTTGGGTGTGCTTGATTAAGGTCTTGGTCACTATATGTAAAAATAAAAAAATGGCATTCGCTCAATAACTTCAGTTCGGATAAAGGTTTTGCACTGAAATTTTGTTTGTAGGAAGATTATACGCAGACCAAGCCTGGGATTTCAAACTTATTAATTTACTTAAATTAACTTAATGACTTAAACGTAGACAACCTGATTTGGTGGCGTTGTGTGTGCGTATATCGCAGTTTATGAGGTCCTCCCGCGCCTGAGGCTGCATTATGTGACAAGGAGTGTGTCGCAGAAATCCTGCCTCAATTCCTTAATAGGCGCATGACAGATGGGGCGAATTTTATATTTTAGCTGCAATTTAGTGTTTTACTGAAAGATATTCATTTTTTGTGTGATTGTGTGCTGTTGTGGGAAACCAGAGTACCCTGAAGAAACCCCGCCTGTCCGGTATGGTGACCACTAACCAAACTCACATGCGCCGGGAACGTGAATTGAACCCAGAAGGCCTAGGTGAGAAGCACGTATACCAACCACAGCAGTTTACGTGGCGTTGCCATGGTTCTTTTTTATCTGTATGTGAATATGAAGTCAACATCTAAGGAATTTGATAGAGTATGTTCTTTTTGCGATATGACTGAGGTGATATTAATATTGGATATGTTCTAATTCGTGCCAATATGGTTATGGAGTAATTAGAACAGCCTTGTAATTGCCTCATTGGATATATTAACTACGAGGTGAGTAATGTTACATACATTTCCTCATAAAGATTGATTTTACCAAGGTCGGTTAACTGTGTTACTAATATTAACTTAAAGAGGTTAGCTTGTTTATTGTTTGGACGAAATGAAAAATAATCATACTAACTGTTTTACAAAAGAAAAGTAAAATAGTTGTAAACAAGGGTTCAAATTGACTAATATATTACCTTTTTAGGGACACTATTTTATGCGTTTATCAAACGGCTTATAACGTAAGTGTATAGCGCAAGAAAACATAAAAAAATAAATGAATGCTGTAGTTCAGTAGTTTCGTGTTAAAAATCTCTGTATCGCATAACGATAATGGTTACCGATCTGAACATCTTTATTTTACGAAATATTTTATCATGTGATATAATGGCGCATGAATTTATTATGTTATGTCCTGCTCTGATGAATAGCTTGTTACGTTGATGCAATTCTGACATGTATGTCACTATTCGTCATTAACCAGCAGTTTATAGTTGTTGCGAGGAGTCGGATACCTATGTCTGACCTAGATTTGACTGATAAAACCTCTTTTTTATTATTATTGTATTCGTAAGTCAACGTACGATGCGACTTGCATAACGGTTTATTGTTTCTTGAGATTAAAACTTAATATATGATTATTTTGATTTTTGCTAATTTCAGACTGGCGATACACAGATGAAAATGGTATAATTTCTTACATCTGTTAAATAGACACAGTTCATGTTTTCTTAAGTTATAAGTGTCTTCAATACATTTGTATTTCATTTTATTGTTTACAAACTATTCTTTCAAATGATTGTGATATGACTTGCATATGCTTTAATTTTCATTTAAAGCGCCCCGTTACCGAATATTGCTTCCTGTTAAAATAAATGTTACTTTTCATATGGCATCAAATTGTCGTGGAATTCGTACATTTTGAATTACTCACGCACCAATTCACTTTCTAACTCAGGACCCTATACCTGGAGAAAGCATTGGCCTATCGCCGTAACCGGCCATCGACAATCGCCGATCAATATCGTTTCGCGTGAGGCGAAGTACGACTCTGATCTCACCCCCCTTAGCATCGCCTACACACCGGAAAACGAGGTCAAGCTGAAGAACTCCGGGCACAGCTTAGAGTGTCAGATTTCCCAGCTAGGGTGTAAGCGCGTAGCTATGTTTAACGTATCCATCTTCTATTGCGAATGTTGCACTCTATTTCAGAGGAGTCGTTTGGTTTTTGTTATATAAAAATTGAGACTTCGGATAGTATTATTGGTCATTGATAGGTTTACATGTATTACTATTTAACTACAAATTGTATATTCTTACAAGACACGCACGAAGTGTTATATGTACATAAAAATATTATATAATCAATGTGCATTTTGATACCATATAATCATTTTAATGTTTTTAATTGTCCAACCTTGTAACCCCAGTTTTGACCGGTGGTCCCTTTGGCAACCATAAGTTCAGGTTAGCGCAGTTTCATCTCCACTGGGGAGCAAACGACATCCGGGGCTCGGAGCATACGATTGACGGGAAGGAGTTCGCAGCCGAGGTACACCTATGAGACCGGTTGTATCGAAAAGTATGCGATGAATACGTATTAAACATTTTCAAAACTTGATGTAATTTTAAAACAGAACAGATGATTGTGGCATTAGTGATTTAACTATACATGTTGAATCGAAAACATGACCATGTAAATAAGCACAATAGCGAATTAGAAATACAATCAGAATGTCGAATTATATGATAGCCGACATAACTCGAGCACGATTCTTAAATCTTCACTAATCATGATTGGGCTTGAAGCCTTTTCCAAAATACTACTGTTAACATACCAAAAACCAACCAACAATTCGTTTGTTCAATTACTCTATGTATGTTGTGCGTGGATTTTATTTCTTTTCACTTATTTGCAATTTCCATCCTTTGTATAGTCATACTTATTAAAAGTTGGGTAAAATTGTAACCAGTTGTGTGTTGTTGGATTGGTTGATGTCGTCAAGCAGTTGGGTTCCGGGCAATAACTTTAGTGTGCATAGACAAACGGGAATGGTATTATGCATTTAGCAAACTAACATAGAGACCTATCTTGTAATTGTATTTGGGGTCAATTGTTTTAAAGGCATTGGTCACTGTTTCAAAAAATAGAAGAACAGCAAATAGGGGGTTTCCAGTCAAAAATGTGCATTGACCAAATTTTATAAAACCAAGCTTGGAATCGCATGTACAGTCAGTCGGTTAAAGGTAAATGACATTATAACTAAAAATAAACCAACTATTTTCGCTCAATAACGTTAGTTTTGATGGAATTATTTACACTGCATTTGTGCGTATAGGTAGCTTACATGCAGACCTACATGTATCTAGGGAGTTAATTTGGGTCAAACTGGCTAAGGTCAATGTCACTGTTACTTAAAATAGAAAAGCGGTTTCTGAAGAGATTTTGTGCTGCAGAGTATGTATCTTAAATGTCTAGAAAGGTTGGGATGGACTTTTGATCAATTGCGTCGAGGTAAAGTTTACTGCTACGAAACACAAAACAACAACAAATGTTTCCACTCAATAACTTGAGGTGCTTTTCTTTGCTGTTTTTTGTGGTGAGGCGGGGCATTGTTTTGAAATGTTGTGTATTGGTAACTCACCAATAGGCTAGCTTTGTGCTTTGGGATGTATAATGAGTCCGTTAAATCAAGAACGAGGTAACTGTTATTAGATATTGGAAAAGACAACAACTGCCAAATAACTTAAGATAGAAGATATTGAGCTGAAATTGTGTGTGTATATAGTTTATATGCAGAACTTGCTTAGAATTATGTGATTCATTAAATTACTAACTTAAACGTTAAAAACATTAATAAATGGCGTTGGCAAGTTCTCGTAAAAATATGCGACTGTAATTTTTTTCCGTCGATCCCCCGGTTTTCCATTGCAGCTTCACCTCGTCCACTGGAACACGAAGTATGGCAGCTTTGCGGAGGCTGTGGACAAGAGCGACGGACTCGCCGTTCTCGGGATTATTATCAAGGTAGCACAAGGCGCACGAGCAGCCGGTGTAGTGGCCGGCAATTAGAGCGCGTTTCTATCTGTGTATTCAGTGTGCAAGTGTATCTGGGCTAATAATAGCAAACCTGCTCATGATACCCACATTTGTAAGAACAATAACTTTGCTAGGGATGTCAAAAACTTGCTTAGAAAAGAAATGTGGTGAGCGGTAGAAGATCTCTGTTTAGAATATATAAACTAATTTAATAAACCGGGACACACATGAAAAAAAACATATGCGTTTATTTATTGAAGTAATTTAATTGTATTGAAAAAAAAACGTATCATTAAGCTTATAGTGTAATTTTTTTCGTTGCATGCAGTTTTCGAAAATGCACGTTTTTTCCAAGCAGAGCGGTGTTAATTGACGCTTATTCCTCGTATTTTCAGTCCGACGACGAGCATCCCGCCTTCTCCGTCGTGTCGGATAACTTGGGCAAGTTGATCAACCCTGGTAGCACGGTCACCATCTCCAGATCCCTGGACCCTACTGACCTGTTGCCAGGTGAGCAGACGACACAAGTACTAGGCGTATTCACTATCGAATGTTTTGTGTGTCCTTTATCTTTGTACTTCTCCTTCACATATTCCTTAAAATAAGACCCCACCATCACCTCACCTTTTTTTTATGTATCTTCTCGTTCTTCACCTATTCTTTTTTCTGAATATTCTGTTTCTTAATTTGGACACTGTCTTCTCTTTCTTCTCTGTATTCTCTGTCTTCTCTTTCTTTTCTTTCTTCTCTGTCTTCTCTGTCTTTTCTTTTTCCCTGTCAACTCTATCTACTCTTTCTTCTCTGTCTTCGCTGTTTTCTCTGTCGTCTTTTTCTACTTTTTCTTCTCTGTGTTTTCTTTCTTCTCTGTCTTCTCTTTTGTCCCTGTCTTCTCTGTCTTTACTAACCTCTCTTTCTTCTCTGTCTTCTCTTTCTTATATTTCTTCTCCGTCTTCGCTCTCTTCTCTGTCTTCTCTGTCATCTCTTTCGTCCCTGTCTTCTCTGTCTTTACTGTCTTCTCTTTTTTCTCTGTCTTCTCTGTCTTTACTGTCTTCTCTGTCTTCTCTGTCTTTACTGTCTTCTCTGTCTTTACTGTATTCTCTGTATTATCTGTCTCTGTTTTTACTGTCTTCTCTGTCTTCTCTGTCTTTACTGTATTCTCTGTATTATCTGTCTTCTCATTCTTTTCTATCTTCTCTGTCTTCTCGATCTTCTCTGTCTTCTCTTTCTTCTCTGTCTTTTCTGTCTTCTCTGTTTTCTCTGTCGTCTCTTTCTTCTCTGTCTTCTCTTTCTCCTCTGTCTTCTCTTTCTTCTCTGTCTTCTCTTTCTTCTCTGCATTCTCTTTCTTCTCTGTCTTCTCTTTCTTCTCTTTCTTCTCTGTCTTCACTTTCTTCGCTGTCTTCTCTTTCTTCTCGTTCTTCTCCGTCTTCTCTTTTTTCTCTTACTAATCTGTCTTCTTTGTCTTCTCTTTCTTTCTCATCATGTTCCATCTCTAAGAAATGTTTTATTTTTTCTTGTGCATGTTCATCGCCTTTGTCCTTGTTTTATTCGTCTTCTTTTTCTCTTCTTACTCTCCTTCCTTGCCTTCTTTGTCTGTGTAGTACACATCATAATCTTCTTAATATTAATAATATGACCGTATTCATGTTTAACCTAATATTTAAGCCCCTATCACTTGCAGTACAATTATTGGTAGAATTAGTAAAACAAAAACTATCAGTAGTATCATCTGTGCGGTGTACGTCAGTCAATTAAAAATGACGTTGGTTCTCTTACGTTACGTTACGTCAATATTGCAGACATCGACGACTACTGGACGTACGAGGGCTCCTTAACCACCCCGCCCTTCTTTGAAACTGTCCAGTGGATTGTCTTCAAAGAACCCGTGGAATTCTCTGCCCAACAGGTATGGGTCTATAGCTGTATTTGAAGCGATTATTTCAAAGTTGGTTCTAACTTTAGTGAGTATATTAATTATGTTGAAGCGCTTGGACACTCCGAGTACTCACATAATGCAGCCTCGTATACTTCGAAATAAATACACATCTTAGGCTATTACGGATGGTAAAACTATTCGTTAATTCGATTTGATGATGGTCATTTGAATATTTAAAATATCTATTTGAGTATAAGCACATGAGTGAAAAAAGGTATATTTAAATGTTAACGTAACGCATGGACTTACGCTGTATAAACATGTGTATAGCTGTTCTTTTGCCCGTGTATATATCACGTTAAATAATACTTAATATTGGATTATTTGAATGAACTGTATACAATTAAGTTTTACGTAACGTTTTAATTAACCTGAGGATGTTTAATAATTTATGCGATACTTCAGTTCAAATGTACATTATGATTAATTAAAACTGTGCACCCTTATCAGTCAGTATACACGGACCATGCAATTGTACAAGTATAGCGGTTAATCTACAAAAACGGGGTCTTATATTGCTGATTAACATCTTTAAATCTCATAATCTTAGTTGAAATTATACACAGGGCTTGATATTTTTGTGAGAAAATAAAAACTAGAGGTTTGCTAAAAAGAGACTTTCTTTAAACGAAAAATATCATAAAAGCGGAAAGTGTCGTCCCGGATTAGCCTGTGCGGACGCATATGCATTAAACCCCATTTCACAGTGCGAGGCTCATCTAGAAATTACGCTCTTTAATCTGCCTTTCAGCTGGACGCTCTTCGGAGTCTCATTGATTCCCACGGCAACCCCATGCAGGACAACTTCCGCCCTCCACAGCCAATTAAAGGGAGAAAAGTCAGGGCCTCCTTTAAATGAATAACCGTTCTGAATTACTTCCCTTACAATATTGCACGCGTTAACAGCAGCAGACATTTGAAAACGTGTATGTATTGGACGTAGACATACGTTTATGTTACACATTGAAATAGTGTATTCACGTTTTATACCACATTATTCGTATTATGAAACGAAGAGCCTATAAGGATAAAATGCACCTATTTGTGCACTATTGTTTGTACACTACGCAAATGGATTTTCATTGCAAATCTAAGATAGCATTTCTGTGTTAACACTCATTGTTTGTTAAATTATAAAAACGTGTGTCTGATGAAGAATATATATTGTTGAAGGGATATTTTTGTTTATTGTTTATCTGTTAACTCTATATGTGGTTTTGTTTATCTAAATATATACAGGCACTCATAATAATTAAGAGCTAATCACTTTTTGATAAATATGACAGGATTCTCTAAAGTTTCTTTGAGAGTGCGGCATATTTTTATGCTTCTACTTTGTAGCAACATGAATTTATTTTTGTGTTAACAAGTTCAAGTTCAAGTTTTTTATTTTTCGATAACGATATATCAATATCTGTGCAACACTTTTAAGGAATAGCAGGATATCACAGTTGGGAAGTTTGTTAGTTTCATGTGGCTTAAACTCTATGTAGCGAAATGATTTGATTTCAAACGTGCTCGACTGTATAATGACTGCAAGTTGTATTTCACAAATAATGATTTATATAAACATCAATGACTTTACACATAGCCATCTATCTATACGGATTTAACAGCAATTTGGTTTGAAATAAATTATTAAAGAAGAGTACAAAAAATATATGTATTTACTTTTTGCTGACTTAATTATGAGTAGTATATTAAAATATTCGAAGATACTACTCTTAAACTGGTTTATAAAAGTAATTAAGTGTAACACACTGAATTAAACATTAGCATAACATTGGTCATAATCGTTTAAAACCTCATTTGATAACATTGTTTCCACTTACACTGTCTTTCACAGTCTTTTCAGGCAAATATATTTCTGCAAAATAAAGAAAATTTGCAAAACAAAAATCAATCCGGAATCCCAACTGGACGTCAAGCCGGAGGTATTTCTATTTATTATAAAACCTCATTTAAAAATATGATAACTGTTGCAGAAAAAGATATTTATGGAATAGTATGGCTAAATTTAGATCAATCGCTGTTTGATTTTGATAAAAAATGTATACTTATGTTGTACATACATTCCACTTATCACGTCAAAAGTATGAAAAGACAAAGATTTTGATTTTTTTGAGGAAATAGAAAAAGGCATCGAAAACGATTGTAATTTAGGCCACACATACATTGTTGGATATTTAAACTCAAGAACTGGGAATTTATCAGACATATTAGAATATGTTAAACATGGAGATGACGATACCACTTTAAATACAAACAACTCATACTTCACGCCCACGAGTTTTCCTAAACGCATGAATCAAGATCACGTGATTGACATTCAAGGTCGCGCTTTGATATCCATGTGCAGAACCACCAGTCACGTTATTGCCAACGGTCGATTCGAACAAGATAAGCTTGTGAATTACACTTTCAGTTCATCACGTGGCCTCAGTGTAACGGATTATTTATTAATGCAAAAAGATACACTCGATCGGAATTTTGTTAAAGAATTTGAAGTTCTAGACTGGACAGAATTTTCTGACCATGCAGCTCTTTATTTTAGTTTAAATATGAATAATCACACCAAAAAAAACACCATTGAATACGTATAATCTAATACAACAGAAACTAAAAAAAGAGTGTTTGACGAAACCAAAATTAATGAATATATTACGTTAATAAAAGAAACAAACCAAAACTTAAATACGGTGTTCGATGAAAATAAAACAGTAGATGAAAAAATAAGTATTTTGACTAAGTATCTTCAAGAAAACAGTGCATGTATATTCGGAAAAGTAATACTAACAAATCCGCATAACAGACAACATAACACACCAGAATGGTTCGATTCAACCTGTAAAAATGCAAAAAACAATGTCAAACACGCAAACAATGCTTTCAGAAAAAGTAAAAGTGTTGAAAATAGACACAATTTTATTCAGCACAGAACAAAATATAACGATTTACGCCGAAAATCAAAATACCGCCATAGAGTCAAAGAAGGGGCACGGTTAAGCAGTATTGCTAAAACACAGCCTTAAAAAATTTGGAAAAATATACAAAACTGTCATAAACAACATTTGAATATTCCTGACAGCATCAATATAAACAACATGTATGGACATTTCAATAATTTATATACTAATGATATGAACAACATGTCCAATGAAAACATTGACAATATCTATGACAACAATGGCAACAGCGAAACAAATGACATTCTTGACTCCCCGATCACAGAAAATGAAATTTAACAAGCAGTATCAACACAGATTTATTCACAAGTATTATTAAACCGAATAACTAAATGGTGCGAATTGAACAAATCAATATCTGAATTCCAATACGGATAAAAAAAGTACGGTAGATTGTATTTTTATACTTAACAGTCTAATAAATAAAGTACTAAATTCAGGGCAAAAACTATACTGCGTCTTCATTGATTATGCTAAATGCTATGATAGCATAAACCGCACACTATTATGGCAAAATCTGATATCGAAAAAAATAGTACCAAGCTAGTATCCGCGTTGCGAGCTATGTACTCTTCTGTTAAGGCAGCTGTTAAAATAAAATCACAAATATCCGATCATATAACATCCCACACAGAAGTAAAACAAGGAGACCCGTGTTCTAGCATACTGTTTTTTAAAGTTCGTCAATGATAGTGTAGAGAATATAAATTCAAACCTCGAAGGAATTATAACGATTAACGACAAGTTTTTCTTGTTATCACACGCAGATGATCAAGTTTTATTTTCGACATCACCAACATCATTACAATCAATGTTGAAAGAAATTAAAAATAACTGCATAGCGTCTCAACTTAAAATAAATATATCTAAAACAAAGGTCTTGATCTTTGAAAAAAGTAATCGCCACACAAATTACAACTTTTACCTTTACGGAGAATTATTAGAAATAGTTACATCTTTTAAATACTTAGGTATAACACTATGTAAGCATTGTAATTGGTATAGAACAGCCCAAACACTAGCAGAACGCGGAAATAGAGCTCTACATAGATTTTTCACTATTATAAATCAATACGAATCCTCGACACGCGAACAATTAAACATATTTGATAAACTAGTAACACCGGCCCTACACTTTTCAGGGCGAAGGGTAAAGAAATCGAAAAAATACATACAAAACTACTTCGAAAAATCTTAAAAGTAAACAAATCCACAAATCTAGCCGGCATGTATGGACAAATGGGACGATACCCGCTATTAATAACACTCAAACTACATATATTTCGATATTGGTTAAAAAATACTTAGATCGAGTGATAACAGTATCACAAAAAATATATTCTGTGATATTCAATGATGCACAACAAAACATCACATACAACCATCAAAATTGGGCGTCACACATAAAAAACGCTCTTGACGAGCTTGGGTTAAGCAACATATGGGCGGATCAAACAACTATCACAAATCAAACAGATCAAACATTCATCTACAATACAATTAAACAACGTTTATTAGATATCTTCAAGCAAAGCTGGTATAGTGAGATAAATAATTCCCCTAGACTCATGAGCTATTGTAGACTTTAAAACACATTTGAGTTAGAATCATATCTTGATTTTATAACAAATAAGCAATACAGAACATCACTAACACGATTTCGATTATCGTCACATAAATTAGAAATAGAAAGAGGTCGTTTTAATAACATACTACGCGAAAATAGTAAATGTAAGATGTGCAACGGAAACGCTATAGAAAACGAGTGCCACTTTGTACTTGTTTGTCCTCTATATAGAGAAATTAGAAAAGAACATTAAAACCATATTTTCAAAGGTGGCCAACGTTAAATAAATTTGACATTCTAATGCAGTCTGCAAATAAAAAAGACATTATAAACCTCGCTTAATATATTTGTAATGCTAATGAAATTCGTAATAATATAGACAATCAGTTATAATTGTTAACTTTTGCAAGAATATAGCCATGTTATTTGATTTTTCATTGAGTATGTTTGTATAAATAAATAATTCTACAATTTTCTCGTGTTATAGTTGAGATATAATTATATTGATTACTGATGTATTACTGTCTTTTTGCAAACTTCTCTTATTAAATCAATGTATTGATATTATTATATACACAGCGTAACTTTCTGTTTTGTGGCAAAAAAGCATTGTATTATGCTTATATGCAAATAAAAGTTGTTGTTGTTGTTGTTGTTGTTGTTGGATTGGCATACACTTCACTTGCGGTCTCCTCGATGTAAACATGAACCGGTCGCACGTTGACATAAGCCTGATTGTATAACATGTGACGCATATTTGCTTGAATAATGCTTTGCATTTTTGTTGTTGTGCGATTTGAACGACTGTTTTGTCTTAATCCCTTACTGCAAATACACCATCGCGTCCGACATTATTTTGGTTTGTGCAAGTCGTACTTTCAAATTACAAGCTGGGTACCAGGGTAATGACGCCGGATACTGTCTCATTATCGAGTCCAAAAAAGGAAACATCTTAAAAAAATATATTTAAAAATTAAGAGCTGCCTAGTGATACACTGTGCCATTCACAAAGCAGTCCTGAATTTGTACTACGAATTTTACCGTTCAAACACGTTTCATTCCGAACGTGTATTTGTACAACGTAAGACTTTCACTGCTTTATTTTATCCACCCACCCTATATGTAATGATATGTTTAGTGGTGATGAGTTAGATTGACATACAACTTATACTATTCAATTATTGTATAAACATACGAATCAACTTCGCAAAAGAAACGTACTCATATTTTCACAATGTGATCTCAATTCGAAAATATTAAGTTATGTGCATGACAAATCACAAACTCGTGAAAGAGAAGTTATTACTCTTGACATTTGAGGCGTACAATGATAACTTAAATTGAAACACATAATTCATCAATAGACTGGCTAATTTGACAACGTATAGCATATATACAGACAATGTATGAAAAGGAAACAACCCCAAATCATTATGAGGAGACAATTTTCAGGCAAGTGAGCGATTGTTAATGTCATACAGTACAGTGCATATAACACAATATTAAAAACTTTAATAAAAATAATAAAAGGTTGGGAAACCGCATTTGAACGGTCAATGCTAAGAATTGAAGATTTTATATTCAGTGCAGAAGCCTGTGTTATCTCCATACCTAAACAGAAACAAAAATTACGCTGAATGAAATCAAACCCGCGACACAAAGATATCAATATTAATTGAACGCCAATGCTCTTATGACTGGTCTAGAGGTGGGAAATTTGTGTGAACTTCGAAGTACATAAACGTTGGCAAAAAATCATTTTCTTTTCTGGAGCATTAGGTCATGTGTTCATAGAGATCATGTAATAATTTATGTCGAAAACTGGAAAAAAAACTGAAACGAATAACCGCATGGGTACGAACCCCATCATTTGAATTGGTGCTCATAATGAGATAAAGCCAAAACATAAGTTGCTTCCACAAACGTCCAAAACATATGAGACGGTAGGTCGGCAAGACCTAGTTTAATATACTAAACTAATCTTTGACACAGTTTTATTGCTATGACTTTTGTCCTCACTCAGTCAGATTGTGTTGAAAGCCATTTTCATATTTGAGAAAGGTATATGTTTCTTTAACCATGATGTTATAAAACAATTCATCAACAGGCATTTTTGTTATTGCTTTTGTGCATTCAGCGATTAATTGTAGGTTATTGAACATTCATAAGGAATACACGCGGACAGTAATTAGTACGAATGCTATTATGAAAATACGTTGGTACATAAGAATTGTGATACATTATGAAAGTTAGTCAAACTATTAATGACCAAATTTGTAATCAAAGAAAATAAATTATTATCATCATGTACACATTGACACATGACGAGGCAGCAGTCTCGGCTAAGATTATCGGGCAAAAAGCCAGTTGACACATATTCAACTAGAAATGGCGCGGCAGATGCCGACGCGTATCCCCACGCCGCACGTATTGTCATAAGAGAAGTTCAGTATCAATTAGAAGTGAATCGGTTTAAAAATGTTATAGTAAAAGGCAATTTTGGGTGGATGTGGCCTATGTGGGCGGGGCCCTGGGGTGGGTAATGTGGACATGGATGGTCGAGATAGACCACGTTGTCATAAGAGATGTTCAGTATTAATTTGAAGTCAATTGGTGAAGAAATGAAGAAGTTATGTAAAAACAAAATTTTGGGTGGGCGTGGTCTATGTGGGCGGGGCGCCCCAGGGCTGGTAATGGGGCCTTGCATAGTTGAGATTGACCGTATTGTCATAAGAGATGTTCAGTATCATTTTGAAGTAAATCGGTGTAGAAATGAAAACGTTAATGTAAAATAACCTAAACAAATGAGTGTAAATCTCTNTTTTTTTTTATAGTTAGATGTGTCTCATGATTATTATATCTCAATTCTATTTTAATTTAATCTTGTCAAACATACTAAATTATGAAAAAAGCAATGAATATAGTGCAAACATGTACAAATGTTATAATTAGAGAGTAAGTAAAAAATCCAAACAAAAGGGAAACGCCGCGAAAATTCCCCCTGCTATGGGTAGCGACCCGCTTCCCCTAAAATGGATTGAGGGCCCTGCTAGGTGCTACTGCATGTCATGAATTTCTCAGCGAGAGACCAATATTGATTGTTCCAGCTGTCAATCAAATTCTTTAAGGTAGCCGTAGCGCAGTGGATATGGTGTCCCCCTAGCGACCGGGAGGTCACGGGTTGGATCCCCCTTGTGGGAGCATTCTTTAGATCTCCCCCATAGACACCAAGTACTGGTTCAACTTCTAGTTCTAGTTCCAGGAAACAGACTCGATAGTGTTTCAAATAAGCCTTAGGCTTTCGGTGCAAATTTGCTGCGAAGGTGGGGTTAATAATTATCGACTTAAATAAACCTAAAGACTTATGCTCAGTTAGTCAGTTTCCAGTGAAATCTACCTTCTCCTCTTGTGTTCTTTTCTAGTTTTTCTTGCACTGGCATTATCTCTACTTGGAGTTGAACTATTGCTGGATTTTGAGCGCTTTCTGGTGCTCTGTTTCGAACTAGATCGATCTCGACTTTTAGATTTTGAATGACTTTCGCGCTCTTTCGACGAAGATCGGCTCTCCTTTCGTTTACCCATGTTAGAATTCAACACATCACATCACGGGCGCAGCCATTTTGAAATTATGCACATAATTATACGAAATCGGTTTATTAAGTGACATTAAAAAAAGTATTTTGAAATAAACGAACATATAAAATAACTTAAAAAAATATTACTATGTAATTTGTTTTTGATAACTGATATTCTCTTTATACCGAAAATATTTTTAATAGATTTAATGTTTTCGTTTAATATCCAAATTTATGATTCGGCGTCAAAATGGCGGATTAAGTTGGCAACGAGAATACACACATAAAATCATGATAATGTAGACAACATAAGACATTAAAATCGAACTATGGCAGCAGATACTCATTCAAATAATGCCTTCGACGCATTTCAAACACAGTTAAAGACTCTTTGTTTGAAGGAATTTCCATGTGGTCCTGGAAAATGGGTAAACTAAACTTTAAAGTCTTAACTTTCAAGTTTTTATTGATATTGTTACATACTTTATTAATATCTTTTCGTTATTCGTCTTTTTATGTTTGTTAATTATTTGCTTGTAATTCATATTCTTTTTAGATATTAAGAAATAAAATGTTTACCATATTTTTTATCCATTGTGATAAAATGCAACTAATTTTTACCTGATTCTGACCAAATTTGTTAATTTTTTAGACATCATTTTATGTAGTTTCATTAATTCAACTCCGAGCTATTGACCCTCTGGGTCGCTGGAAGTTGCAACTGGTAACAGCATTTTTTCATGTAAACTCTGCCACCTGGAATCCAGGCGGCACGTTAATAGGTAAAATGAGCAACATAAACAATTTTCTGACATAAATAAACACAAACAGATCATAAAAATATCCCTAAGGCGCAAATTAAAACCACTTACTTGTTATGGTGTGCTGGCAGAATAATGATATTAATCCAATTTTCAAACAAATCAACTGATAACGAAAATGTGTTAGTTTTTTCAATAGAAAACGCAGTGAATTCTGAATTTGAAAATATGCTAATTTATACATCGACTATCTCCGGAATTCTCGGCAAGATTAATCTCGTGGCTAAGCAAACAATCACGCTACATTGACCATCTCCAGAAACAAGATAGATGCAATCGTAAATTCAAAACTTCCGCTATCAGTTTGATTACGTTTCAACTTTTTGTTTTGAGCACTTACATGTATAAAAAAAAACAAACACGCAAATTGATGTCGATAGTAACCGGTTTTGTGTTTGTTACCATGTATTAAGTTAATTTAATTTCATTTTAAACACAAACTTGAAACTTAATTTTTTAACATGGAATTTGGTTTTATCAGGAAGAACTTTGAGCTGTACGTATGTAATCATATAAGCTCAAAGCATTCAAGAAGAACTACATATTATGTTGAGTCTATGATATGCATTTATGATACTTTATCTGTGTGAGAAGGAAATGTTGCAAAAAGGTAATAGAAATAGGGAAAAACGATAATAAAAATATGGCACTTAAATTTTATATTTGAGTCGCTCTCTGAGAAAACGGGTTTTAAATGCAGGTGCGTAAAGTGTCGTCCCATATTAGCCTGTGCAGTTCACACAGGCTAATCAAGGAGAAAACTTTCTGCCTAAACTTGATTTTCATCAAGAACAGTCTTCCTTTAAACAAAAAATACAATAAAAGCGGAAAGTGTCGTCCCTGATTAGCCTGTGTGGACTGCACAGGATAATCCGGGACGACGCTTTACGCACATGCATTAAACCCCGTTTTCACAGAACGAAGCTCATTTGTTTGTGTTAATGTTATAAAAATGAGTCATTGAAATGCTAACTTCATTTTTTAGAGAGAAACTGTGCCATCAACAGCTCCCAAGAATGTAAAAAGCAACAGTAAAGTAGAAAGTCAATTTTCTATCACACTTAAAGGTTTGTAAAAGGTTGATCATATTTTGTTTTCTTTGGCTATACAATAATTTATGCATAGTGGTTTTAGTGTTTATAAAAATGTAATATTCATCAAATCGATATGATAAGCATTTCAATCAATTGGGATTAGATATTTTCTCTCTTTTTTTCAATGCATAACCTAACAAATATGTGTACCAGTAGGTAAGATAATCTTGCCATTACAAATTTCATCCCACCTTCTGTTTGTAATCAAAGATTATAAAAATTACAAAGTCATAGTTATATCTACAAAATTGTTATGTACATCTGAATACAAACCAACATACCGGTAGTTTGTGAACTAAAGATTAATGGTTGGATTTACATGGGAACTAATTTTTTGTTTTTAGTTTTTTAAACTTGGTTTTATAACTTTATTTCCTCCTGAAAAAATAGCAGAACAAATTGCATTACCTGAGTAGATATTATCATTATTAACAATTTTATCCAAAAGGCATTTACAGGTATCTTACACTTTTTATTAATGTATAAGACAATCAACGACAACAATTACAAATCATGCATTAAGATTGTGATTTTAATGAACATGCGCAAATGGGTTTTATGCCATAAGCAATCAGACCAGCTCCAGACCAACCGGCACATTTGTGTAGTCTGACAGGAGCTACGCTGTCCACTAATTAGACCTCAAAACCATGCGTGACTTAATAACAGGCAGGGTAGCTTCAATCCATACTTCACGAATGTTCAGGCTGGTATGGAGCTATGCTGGCCGCATATGGCATAAAACCCAGTTTGCATTAAATGGCTACTTTTTGCATAGACAAGTTCAACCACTTGTGGCACTGTTTCGTGTGTAAAAAAAGTTGAATAATTTAAATCAGTCTATGTGTTATTTTAATTGATACACATGGCAAAAATGCATTATTTATGGAGGAAATAAAAATGCTTAAAATAATAATAAAAAATCTTTAATATATCAACATAACCTTTCAACAGATTTTGGGGCGAATCACGAGAAAACAGAAACACTACAAGAGTATGTTGGGTCCGCCAAATCACCGTGGAGTCTGGACTATAGCTGGTCACAAGAAGCAAAACCTCTGAGGGAACTGGCTGTAAAATCACCCTGGCTCATTGACGACAACTTTGTCTTGAGCTATTTTAAAACACTCCGTATAGTCAGTCAAAATGTAAGCTATTTTTGTTTTTGAACTCACTGTTACTTGAAATCTTTGTATGTTTGACAGTTCTTAAGGGTATTTTGCCATAAGCTTTAAAATTAAATTTATATTACTTTTTGTTACACACTTGTATTTTAAAAGTCATGTTTATTGCTGGTAGTTTTTAGGAAAGTGAGCCATTTTTTTCTAGGTGACTGAGATTGATGAGAATTTGATGCGTTTCAAAAACCTTGAAGAGCTTACATTGAGTTGTAACCTGATTTCTCGCATCAACAGCAACAACCTGCCAGATAGTTTGAAGGTATGACATACAGTGGTTGCAACAAATGTTTGATCTGCTTGTCTTTTAGAACAGAATAGAATTTCATAATATTTGAAATACATTTGTATAAAAATCAGGGTAAGGGTGTTTATAAGGGAATATGAGTCATGTTCATAATTTTATATGGCGGTCTCATTCAATGTAATTTCAAGCATCAACGATTTTAATATGCCATTGTTAATTGGTCAAACCATGATATCTCATTTGTTTGTATAGAATTTACTGAAATAGTGTATATGCTAACACTCTTCATGCTTCGGGGCTATTCAGAGGGATTTTTGCCTGAATAACATTTCAAAAGCGCGAAAAGATGACTTGAATTATGACTATTTCTTTTGGTAAGTTTTAACCCAACCCATCAGAAACATAAAAATGTTGTATTTTGGAACCGATTTCGCCTGACAATACTTCAATTTCAATATAAATTTTATAAAAACTATCAAACATATGAAACAACTACTTCCCAACGTTAATAATAATTAATCTCAGCTTAAAGAAGGGATAAGCAATGTTTTTACAGTTAAAATTTAGTTTTCAAAGGAAATAAATTGCAACCAAAAGTCCCCAGTTTAAACGGTCCTTTTGACAATAGAGCAACAAGTTGTATTCCGCTTTAAGGAACAACTGTTTTGATTGATTACTGAGTCACTCTGTCAATCACAGACTTTACCAATTGCATTTCTTACAAAGAGAATTCACTACACAGCCATTGTGAATGTTAATATTTCACTCTGTGTAAAAATTCAGGTTAACATTTCGCTTAGTTGGTAGTGTGCTTAACTGCAAATCCAAGGATTGTGGGGGTCCAGGACATCTAGGTGATGAAATCTTGTCCATGACCAGTCTGCTCCTACCTCTGAATTAACCCTTTGAGCGCTGGAACCGGATTTTGAAGGCCTTTGCAAACAGTTTGGATCCAGATGAGACGCCACAGAACGTGGCGTCTCATCAGGATCCAAACTGTTTGCTATTCTGATAGTATTCTTTGAAAAAAAATCGAAGAAAATGCTAATTTTAGAAATTCAGCAGATGACATTTTAGCAGACGACAAATTTCCCAGCATGCAAAGGGTTAAGTAGGGCTGTCGTAAGTTACTGCCATAGGTATGAGCACTGGTACACCAGCTGACTCAGAAAATATGAATTGGTAAACTTACCGCCATGATATGACTGGAAAACTGTTGAAAACGGCAAATTAATGCATTAAAACGAACAAAAACATAAACAAACAACCTGTGAGTCCATTTTGATAGCTTTTTCAATCAACTTGTTTGCCATGATGCACAAGATGTAATCTGCAATATTCATAATGGTTTGCGTTTGAAAACTCTTTATCAACTATGCACATCTAACACATTTGTCTCATTCACACGTGTCCTTTCCACTTTTCAGGTGCTGGAGGTGTGTGCCAATGAGGTCAGTGACCTTTCTGCACTCTGTGAGAAACCACCTGGACTGATACACCTTGGTCTGGGCTACAACAAAATCAACCTGATTGGAGATTACCTGACTGCTCAATATTGGTAAGGAGCTTTGCGATTTCTGTCAATTATCGGCATGTGAAGATATAGTCGAAGGCATTTTGTCATAATAAAATATGTAAAGAACAATGTTTGCAAAGCTTTTCATTGACTTGAACATAAATTTTACTTGACAACAAAAAATTGATTTTATGTGACATCCATTTTGTCGACATGGATTTTCTATTTAATATTAATTTTTGTTTGTGAATACTGATTTATAAAGAAAATAAATGTCAAATGCAATCAAAAATCGATGTCAGAATGTTTTGTGAAAATGGGGCCTGGTTTTATTGTGATCAGTATAAAGGTCAGTTTGAAATTGACTGGTACATGAGAAAATTGATGTCAAAACTTATTAACTATTATTGAAATAACAGTTTACAGTCTCACTTGGCTGAAATTACCAATTCTGACATGACTTGACTTTTCTCAGACCCACATTGTCACAATTTGTTAAGTTATTATCCCCCGCCAAAGGCAGAGGGATATTGTTTTGGCGTTGTCCTTCCGTTTGCCTTCCGTCCGTCCATCCGGCACTTTTGTGTCCGGAGCCATATCTTGGAAGTGCTTTGGCGGATTTCATTGAAACTTGGTATGAGTATATATATATGGATAAGAGGATGATGCACGCCAAATGGCAGTGTACACCATCTGTTAATAACGGAGTTATGGACCTTTGTATGTATTCTGTGTCAATGCAGCATGTGGGGGTATACGTCACGTCTGTGACAAAGCTCTAGTTTGGCGGGGTATATCAATTCAACGAATTTGCTTGTTTATTAATGCAATGGCATTTACCTAATTTGTCTTGATCAACCAATCATGCCCTCTGCCCTCTGATGTATGACATTGTGTTATTTATGTGGGACTTTGTGTTATGTTGGACATTGCTCAATTATGTGGGACAGTTCGTTATTTATGTGTGACATTATGTTATTTATGTGGGACTTTGTGTTATTTATGTGTGCCATTGTTTATTTATGAGTGACATTTTGTTATTTATGAGTGACATTATGTTATGTGTGTTTGATATTATGCTACTTTCACTGTAGGCCCCAACTGTTGTCCCTGGACCTGAGCAACAACAACCTCAGTGACATCTTGGACAATGTGCAGAAACTCAGCACGCTGCCGAAACTGCGCAACCTTGTATTGCAGGGAAATCCGCTTGCAGTAAGTGGGGGTCATGTTAAGTACACGAGGCATATCATGGGAAACAGTTCGAAGAGGTTTACTTGGTCCTGGACAGCCGGCACAGCCCAATCAAGGACAGCACATTGCTTAGATTTCCTTGAAACGGGAAATACCATAAAATTAGAAAGTTACAGGTTGAAGCTTTACCTACATTGGTTACACGAGTATTTGAAACAGTATCTATTAAAACTGGAAAACAATTAATATTCATTACATGTGTGTAAGAAAATGTACACAACACAAACCATTTTGCATTTGTTTAAAAATATCTTAACTTATATAAAAAAATGTGTATGTGTGTTGTTCCCCAGCTGATACCTGGTTACCGTGGTTACACGGTGGACTGCCTGAGAAAGCTAAGTGTCCTTGATGACATCATGATCTCTGCAGATGAGCGCCACTACTTCAAGGGCCTGGCCAGAAGACGAGGTAGGAAAGCATGAATGGATAACAAATATGCTCACATATCTCAAGGATTTAGGATATTGAAGTTTTTAACTACTATTCCCAAAATAGTCAGAGCTATACCACTCTGACTGGAAATTAACAGGGTTATTTCACTTTTGAACAATTATGGTTGAGGTTTTTGTTTGCTTATCAATATCTAAAGTTTGCATTGACCAACCTTGATGAAACGTTGGAGGTAGCAAGTTTGCATCTAGACCCAGCATTTTGAGCCAGTTGGGACAACCAGTTTCTATTAAATAAATTGGTGTGTAGCTATGATTAATGCAGACTAAGCTTAAGATTGTATTGGGGCCAGTAAGGTTAAGGCGTAGGTCACTGTAACTGTAAATAGGAGAACAGTTTTAAATTATTAGCTACAGTTTTGATGGAGATCTTGCATTGAACCTTGTCCAAACAACCTTAGACAAAATGACCTTAGAAAAACAACCCTTGGACAACAACCCGTGGACTACAATCTTGGACAACAACACGTGACAAAACAACCCTTGGACAAAACAACCTTGGACGAAACAACCTTGGACACAACAACCCTGGACAAACAACTTTGGAAAACAACCTTGGACAAAACAACCTTGGACGAAACACAACAACCCTGGACAAACAACTTTGGAAAACAATCTTGGACAAAACAACCTTGGACAAACAATCCTGGACAAACAACATTGGGCAAACAACCTTGGACAAACAACCATGGACAAACAACCTTGGACACACAACCTTAGTCAAAACAACCTTGGACAAACAATCCTTGACAAACAACATTAGACAAACAACCTTGGACAAACAACCCATGGACAAACAACCTTGGACACACAACCTTGGACAAACAACACTGGACAAAACAACCTTGGTCAAATAACTTTGGAATAAACAACCACAGACAAACAACATTTGGACAAACAACCCTTGGACAAACAACTCTTGGAAAAACAACCCTTAGACAAACAACCCATGGACAAACAACCCCTGGACAAACAACCCTTGGACAAAAAAGCGTTGGACAAAACAACATTGGACAAACAATCCTTGGACATACAACCCATGGACAAACAATCCTTTGACAAGCAACCCATGGACAAACAATCCTGGACAAACAACCTTGGACAATCAACCATGGACAAACAACCTTGGAAAAACATATTTGGAATAACAATCCTGGACAAACCACCCTTAAACAAACAACATTGGACAAAAAATCCTGGACAAAGAACCCTTGGACAAACAATCATGGACAAACAACCTTGGACAAATAACCATAGACAAACAACCTTGGACAAACAACCTCGGACAAAAAACCTTGGACAAACAATCGTGGACAAACAACATTGGACAAACAACCTTGGGCAAACAATCTTGGACAAACAACCTTGGACAAACAAACTTGGACACCCAATCTTGGTCAAATAACATTGGGATAAACAACCATGGACAAACAGCATTTGGACAAACAACTTAGACATAACAACATTTTTTACTTGCAAACCTTTGACAAACAGCCTTGGACAAAACAACCTTGGATAAAACAACCTTTGATTAAACAACCTTGGACAAACAAACCTTGACAAACAATTTTGGATGAACAGACTTCGGACAAACAACCTTGGACAAACAACCCGTTGACTAACAACCTTGGTCTTATAACATTTGGAAAACAACCATTGACAAAAAACAATTAGGACAAACAACTTAGAAAAACAATATGTTTGACAAGCAAACCTTGGACAAACAACCAAGGACAAACAACCTTGGACAAACAACATTGGACAAACAACCTTGAACAAACAATCTTGGACACACAACCATGTTCAAATAAAATTGGGATAAACAACCATGGACAAACAACATTTGGACAAACAACCTTGGACAAACAACCCTTGGACAAACAACCTTGGTCATATAACATTGGGAAGAACAACCAAGGACAAACACAATTTGAACAAACAACTTGGACAAACAACATTTTGACTAGCAAACCTTGCACATCAACCATTGCACAAACAACCCTTGGATAAAACAGAAACACTGAGTGACGTATATGGATCTCGTGGTATATTGTCCGTGTGATGCATGTTTTATAGAGCACATCCTGGACGAGGCCAAGGTGAAGCTGACTGTGACCTACATCAAGGGACTCCCCATGCCTGAGGAGCTCAAGGTAAGTGTTGAAAGTGACTTTCATCAAGGGACTCCCTATGCCTGAGGAGCTCAAGGAAGGATTGCTGCTGGGAGTGGATTTGATTGTTCAACCCACAGTCTAACTTAAATAATTCAATGTTTGTTACTGAAAGAAAATGAGGTCGCTTTATTGAAAACTTTTGTCAGAAATACATTTCGGTGCGATTGAGATATGTACTTTACAGTACGCTCAATACAAAAGGAGTTTACTTTCTTTATATACTCAAGAGAAATCACACATTATTCCGTGTATAGAATGTTAACTATCAATTATTAACATATAGTTTGTTTACCTGATGTCAATTTTTGTGTTTTTGTATTTTAGTCAGTTAAATTTTCTATAGAAACTATGTTTGCCAAGTTCAAGTCTATTGGGAGTGGGTCTTTAAGAGTAATCCATTGTTTCAAATAGCTCTTAATATGAGATCAATGGCTATTTTGTTAATTTTCATTTATGTTTTATTTCATTTATAAAGTGGATATTTGGATTATGAGTGTCTATCCGACATTTATGGTTCCTGTTTGTTTATTTGATTTTTTAGGACATAACCATCAAACCAAGCATACAGACTCAGTCAAATCTCATTGAAATGTGCACTGTTTCCAGTAATAGATATTCCAATATATATTAAAGGGTAACACACACTCTAGTTGATTTACCACAGAACAAAGGCTGTGAATTAGTACAATTATCAGATAACAATTGGCTTGCAAATTGTACAGTTGTTTAGCACCTTATTCATAGTAAAATAGGATGACTACATGTGGTTGTTGGTCACAGCATTGAGGTGGTTGTTAATTGCAGATGTTTTTAGTATAAATTGAATTGGGAGCAATTAGTAATGGCCATTTAATGCAGGAAGCCGCGAACACAGATAAGATTGTATATTACTGCCCTTTTTTACCAGAATCCTGATGACCAGCCAGAGTTTCCAGTAATAGAGAGGAAGTACTTTGTTCAGTTCATGTTCCTGGAAGACTCCACACTACGGACGTACGCAGACCAGGTTGCACATGATGACTCACAAGAGATGGCTGAACTGTCCGGGCTCAAGTCCGAGAGGACGGAACATTCTGACGTAGGAGACATGGTACATTGTTGATAAGTCTTAAAGGAATGATCTTGAAAATTACAATCTTGTATTTGTAAATATTGTATCACAATTTCTATAGAATGGTGTATATTATTTATTTCATAGTTTTGGTTTAGAATTGTAAATGGTCTCTTTTATTCACCAAGAAACATTGATTTGTAGTTTCGATGAATGGAAATCAAACCATTTAGGGCCTAAGCATGTAATAATACATCCATTAGATGAAAAAAAAATGTTTTATTGGCTAATAAAGAATTAAATGATAATAATGTACTATATGTTGATAGGAGTTTAGTGGAGGTGAGCAGATTGAGAAGAGTGTGGTCTTCACAGAGGCCCCTGATATCCTGCACACCATTGACCACAGGGGTACGTAGCCACATCAGTTTTAATGAATACTATGAGCCTCCCTCTGGGAAAACAGGGATTAATGCATTGGCGTAAACTATTGTTCCAGATTAGCCTGTGCAGTTCAAATAGGCTAATCAGAGATGACACTTTAAGCTTTTATGGAATTTTTAGTTTAAAGGAAGTCTCTTCTGAAGGTAAATCCAGTCTAGGCGAAAGTGTCGTCCCTGATTGGCCTGTGTGGACTGCACAGGCTTATCTGTGACAATACTTAAGGCACATGCATTAAGGACTGTTTTTCCAGAGGGAGGATCATATGTTGATTCAGTTTTTGTTGCCTTGATACATGAATGGTGAGTGTGGTGCAATTAATTGAAAAATAGAGTCAGAACAGTTTGAATGACCTTGTGTTTATATTTATTGCAATATGTATTACAGTTTTCTCGGTTTATTATGCTCCCCATATATATATATGGGGGAGCATATAGTCGCCGCTTCGTCTGGATTTTGTCCGGGCCATTTCTCAGTAACTAATGACCGGAATTCAATGAAACTTTATGGGAAGCTTCACTACCAAGAGGAGATGTGCATATTATCAGCGGGTTCTTGTCGGATGATTTTTCACAGAGTTATGGCCCTTTGAAATTTTCCATTAACTGTACATATAGTGCAATTCTTGTCCGGGCTATTTCTCAGCAACTAATGACCTTAATGAAACTTTATGGGAAGCTTCACTACCAAGGGAAGATGTGCATATTATCAGCCGGTTCTGGTCAGATGATTTTTCAGAGAGTTTTGGCCCTTTGAAATTTT
>VMBQ01002595.1:70853-87369 GCA_007657795.1 Dreissena rostriformis | reverse complement strand
TTTATTTTTATTTTGGTTTTTCATGTGTATCTCATCAACCTGCACATTTTGAGTGGTGAAAAGGTCAAGGTCAATGATAACCTTCAAGGTCAAAGGTCAAAAAAACAAAATCCAAGCACATTGGCCATAACTTTTGCAATATTGAAGATAGCAACTTGATATTTGGTTTTTCATGTGTATCTCATCGACCTGCACATTTGGAGTGGTGAAAAGGTCAAGGTCAATGATGACCTTCAAGGTCAAAGGTCAAAAAAACAAAATCCAAGCACCCACAGCTGAGCCTTGGCACCCGCTATGCAGTGCTCTTGTTCACAGAGTTATGGCCCTTTTAAATTTTCTATAAACTTTACATATAGTGCAATTCTTGTCCGGGCTATTTCTCCCCAACTACTGACTGCAATTCAATGAAGCTTTATGGGAAGCTTAACTACCTTGAGGAGATGCGCATGTTATTAGTGGGTTCTGGTTAGATGATTTATTTAGAGAGTTATAGCCCTTTGAAATGTTTAAGTTGTTAAACCATCCATCGCATTATTTTGTCCAAAGTTATGCCCCTCAAGACGTTTCCTTTTATCTGAATATATAGTGCAATATTTTGACAAAAAAACAACTTTGGGGAGCATTACCCGTCTCCGACGGTTTCTTGTTTAACAATTTTACAGGTATACATGTTCCTGTTTCTAAAATTGAATCTTAGAAATAGAAATGTCTCTTACAGAGAACCTTATTACCACAAAGTATCGATTATGGAAGTATTGTTTTGCAAGCACATTTTTCTGTCTTATTCAGCACAAGTGGCGCCATCTGTCCTGTCAGATATCGAGGAAAAGAAGAAGGAAGAAGAAGAGAACAAAGCAGGGGAGGCCAAAAAAATCAAGGTGACATAGAAATGTTGTACTGAGATATAAATCAGAATACTAGTAGTACTTTGTATGACCCAAAATGTGTCTAGTTACGTATGAATTGTGTGAGAAAAACAGGGAAAGACATACTGAAATTAGTTTGTTTTTTTACTAATCTGAATTTTGATAATAATGGTTTTAAAATGATTATTCTAATAATTATTATTATTGTTATTATCATTATTAAAACAATGATGATGATGAACAAGATGAGGAGTAAGATTATTATGCCCCCCTTCGAAGAAGAGGGTGTATATTGTTTTGTTGGATGTCGGTCTGTGTGTTGTCGGTAGACCTGTTTGTTTCCGATCAATAACTTGTGAACGGATTGACCGATAGGCTTGATACTTCACATGTGCATGTGCCTTGGACAGTAGATGACCCCTATTGAAATTGAAGTCACTAGGTTAAAGGTCACTGTCACAATAAGTGAAAATCGTTTCCTATCAATAACTTGTCAACAAAATGACCGATTGGCTTGATACTTCACATGTGCATTGGCCTTGGACAGAAGATGACCCCTATTGAAATGAGGGTCACTAGGTCTATGGTAAAGGTCACTGTCACAATAAGTGTGAAAATTGTTTCCGATCAATAACTCGTCAACCAATTGACCGATTGACTTGATACTTCAGATGTTCATTGGCCTTGGACAGTAGATGACCCCAATTGAAATTGGGTTAAAGGTCAAAGGTCACTGTCACAATAAGTGTGAAAATCAAGGTCCTGTTAAGGGGGCATAGGTCTCCGACCGCAGAACTCTTGTTATTGTTTGTCTGTCTATCAGGTATCACCTGTGGATTCTGCGAAGCTGACCTGGGCCGAGGAGCTGGAGTGTAACTGGACAAAGGCAGTGGTCAGGGATGACCTTCTAGCACTCAGGGACTTCTTCAAGCAGGGCATGCAGATAGCTGTCATGGAGGAAGTGGTATGTCCTGAAATGTTGTGTTTGAGATCAGAATCTACTTTAAAACTTCGTGTTTCAAATATCATGGTTATTAGGCGTTTTTTTTCTTCTGAAACTAATAGTTAATAAAATTAAATTGCCTTACTGAAGCATGATTGGTATTATAAAAAAAAAAAAAAAAATCACTTTTAACAAATTTAATTATAAATGGAAAAATGGGCATACAATATGTTTAAATTAATCAGTGTAAGTCGGATTTGCTCACATATGAGAACTTAAAAGTATTTGATACTAAATGATTCAGGTTTTAGTTGGAATGCAAACTATTGTATTACAGTTTCAATGCAAGATAATGTACAATTTTGTGTCTTCTGTGATAAGGGGACAACTGTTTATTTAGCATTTGTAAAGTATGTTTCTGTTTTAAGCTCACCTGAGAATGAAGTGCTCATGGTTAGCTATTGTGGCAGGTGGGCCTTTGGCCTTAGCTGCCAACAATTTGCGTCAAAGTTTTTTCAAATCATGTCCCTTGGCTAAAAACTTGCCATGCACAGGGGTCACCGGATTTATATAGATTATAGTAAATAGCTCCTCTGAAACAGCAAGTATCAATATTTGATGTCTAACATTGAATACGGTAGTGGTCCTTTACAAAGTTTATTCAAATCATGCTCTTGGGGTCAAAGTTGGCCACGCCCCAGTGGTCACCTGAGGTACATAGTAAATAACTTAAAAAAAGCTGCTATCTATATCTGCAAGGGTCAAGGGTTTAATATTTGGTGTGTTACATTTGCTAGCAGTCATCTACAAAGGCTGTTTAAATTATGCCACTGGGGTCAAAAATTGCCATGCCACAGGGTCGCATAATTTACATAGATTTATATAGTGAAATTTTAATAATCTCTTAATGGAGAAGGCTAAGAGTTACAATATTTAGCATGTAACATCATATAGTACTTGGCTACCAAATGTTTTCAAATCATGCCCCTTTGGTCAAAATTTGGCCCTGTCTGGGAGTGAGGGGTGGGCTATTTTTAATTGAATTTAGTCTGGTATGTGACATCAGATTGTGGTCCTCCACAAAGATTGTTCAAATCATACCCCTGAATCATACCCCTGAATCATACCCCTGAATCATACCCCTGACATTGAAACTGGCCACACATCATTACATAGGTGCCTCTACAAAGATTGTTCAAATCATACCCCTGACTTTGAAACTGGCCACACATCATTACATAGGTGAGCGATCTGTTCAAATCATACCCCTGACTTTGAAACTGGCCACACATCATTACATAGGTGAGCGATCTGAAGCTGTCTTGGCCTTCTTGTTTAAAAATAATTAAATTTCAAATTAAATAAATTCAGATTTTGGGTGTTTGTGTTCGATAAAACAGTTACCAGTATTTCAGCTTGTAAAATTTGAACAGAGTTCTTGTAATTGTTTCAAAACTTTTATTTCAGATATGAAAAAAGTCATTTTATAAAATAAAAAAATGTTTGTATAATTAATACATTTATAGAAAAAATATTATGCTTTTTCAGACATTAAGCTATCCCATAATTGCAGAGGAAACGGAAGATGGTTCGGTCCCGAACGCTAAGGTGTAGTAATGGCAATGCACCATTCACACAACTCACATTCTGCTTTGTCACTAATCTATGTTGCTAACTAAAACATTTGTAACATTATTAACCATGAAGATAATTTCCTTAACAACTCTCACTGTATGGATCGGTTAAGAATACTTTTATTTTGCTGATATGCAGAAAGAAAAGAAATACGATGTTTTCTGCTTGTTTAACTTTTTGAGCGTATTTGATTTTATATTAATAATTGATAAACAACAACAACAATGCCTTTAATTATAATTAAAGTTCATTTTTTTTCACACAACATTTCACAATGCATTAATTTTAAATGGCATCTTCATAATGTATGACTATTTATGAAGCCATTTTTGTTTTTTAATATTTACAAAATGTATAAAAAAATTGTATTTGAATACAAATACTCTCTGGGATTTTGGTTCTTGGTTACTGAAGGCAATTTCTGCTGTCTTTTCTTTCCAAGTTTTCTGACGATGTGCTTAACTGCTAGACCAGATCCTTGGTGTCTGAGTAGAAGATTTTGTCTTATTATTTTTTTTAGAGTTTTGCAATGATCGTTCTTCTTTAACATTACATTGCAAATCAGCATATGGAGTCTTGTTGTTGTTTTTCAAAAGAATCATTACCTCATAGTGGTCTACTGTTAAGTTGTTCCATCAGTGCTTTTGACATTTGTAATATCTTATTCTCTGATGCAGACTTTTGCGAGAAATTCCTTTTTCTTGGTAGTGCTTTTTTAGCATGCATTGTAATATTGATAACTCTTAAGAAACCATAAATCTATTTCAATTATTTAATGCCTCTTTGATAATTATTTCTTATTAACTCAAGGCTGAGTGTGCATTATGTTTTGATACAGTTTGTTGATTCAAAGTATGCAGTTTCATATAGTTTTACTTTTGTTTTTAGGAAGAAAGAATACAGGTACATAGAAATGGCTAGGTTGCTAGACAATTAATCATTGGGATGCCTACTGCTATGTGCATTCTGGGAAAATAAAATGTTAATATTTTTTTTATTTAGGTAGGAATGAAACTTTATGCTAATAAGATATTGTAAATATTCTTCCATCCATGAGTATAGTATCATTATTCTGTTCATTGATAGGTAAATATTTATATTCACAGCTTGGCAGATTACAATTTTGTAAAACATTTAATTCAACTGTTTTCCAGTTCACATGTAAATTATCTATAACATACTGTAAGGACAGTATAAGAAACTCGTTCATATGTAATGCGTTTGAATACCATCTGTGTATGAAACCTTTTGTAAAAAGCAAGATAATTATGGACAAATTATTAAATAACAACTTGTTTTGAAATGTGTAAAGAGTCTTTATAAATTCTACCTGCCAACTCATAAAAGTGTGAGTTGGTATTGGTCATTCATGTTGTGTAGAACTCTTTTCAGTCAAATATTGTTGATGTTAGACAATGTCAGTGGACCGTCAGATTTTCTTGTAATTTATTAAATTGTATCTAAATTTAAATTAATTAAATAAACAATTTAGAAGACATCTTATTGACATTAGTATAATGTTATCCAGGATTGATTGAATGAAAACAGAGAAGGTCATAAAGTAGTTAACTGGTAATATTTGTTATTTTTGCATCCATTACTTAAATTAGCTATTATTTTAGTCGCCATTACCACACTTAAAATTATGTTGTATTTGTTTGTGCAACAGCTTCACAAGCNCCCCCCCCCCCCCCCCCCTTTGAATAAGGCAGCACATAGCAGTTGTGCTTAGTGTCTTAAGTTTCTACGTCTGTCCATCTGTGCAAAATTTTCTGTCTCAGCCATTTCTTTTCCATATATGGTTTGTTTTTTAAATAACTTTGCAAAATTGTCCTCCATAATAAGATGTGTCATGTGTTACACCTTTCCCACTACCTCAAAGGTCAAGGTCTCACTTAGAGGTCAAAAGTCAAATTTAGCCATTTAACATATTAAAAATTTCTGTCTTAGCCATAACTTTGCCATGTATTGATGGATTTTAAAATGTCCTGGCACAAATGCAATTCATCATAAGATGTCACAGCACTTGTCTTGCCATCTCAATGGTCAAATTCTCGCTTAGAGTTTGAAGGTCAACTTTGGCAATAAAACAGCTTGTTAGGATTGTTACTTTGTCAGTTATTATGCTATTTATTATTTTATTTTTTAGTAATGACCACCATGAGGAGACAGATTTTCTTGAGTTAAACCTGTCTCCATGCCTCAGGGGTCAAGGTCACACTTAGATGTCAAAGGTCAAATTTGGCCTGGTATGAGATGTATCTTTTTTCATTCATCATGCAATTAGAAGATCACTGCCCACACATTACTACCATAAGAAAACTGAGTGTCTCATGAATCATCTCTCTCATTATGTTATTACGTCAAAGGCCAAGACAAAAGTGGAATGTGTTGGCATTTTTGCCCTTTGGACACATGTGTTGTTTTATGAAGCTGCAGGTTCACTTTGTGTTTTTTTGTTTTGTCAGACACATTTACTAGAATTTTTGGTTTCTTTGAAATATGGAATGTATAAACATGTATGGCCTACATGATTTTATGTGACAGGTATCTGTGACAGGTATCTGTGACAGGTATCTGAACAATTGACATAATTTTATAACTTTTTATGTTATTTCTAATGTTAACCTTTGTTTTGTCTGTATCTAGTTTGCAGATTTTTTTTCTATAAGACTTGTCTCTTAAAATCAAAAACTGATACTCGCAATCATCATGAGTATTTTGTTCTTTACACTTATTTTGCTCTGTACATTAGCAATTTAATAGAACTGAAATTTAACGTGTCATGCTTAGATCAATTGAGATATTGAAATGTTCTTAGGTTTCTAAAACGTGGTGTTTGTATTACCAGGTTTCACTGTCTTTAGTTCAATCAGTTACACTTAACAATGAATGGATTTATTTGTAGTCTAGGCAGTCCAGTCGAGTGAGTCGTGCTTCCAAGAAATCTAATGCTTCCAAGAAATCTAATCGATCATCTCAGAGATTGGTACTGTTTCCTTCTATACCTGCTCCTGTGGCTAGGGTGTTGTTGTTGTTCTTGCAATCACGTTTGCTGTATTCATCCATTGCCCACCATCAAAGAGTATATGTATTGCTATTGCATAGATACAAAAAGTATTTGCCAGTTTACATAACACCAGCAAAAAGTTGTTCATAAGTTTAGGACCGAATGTCGATATAAAAACATTAAAAAGAAATGTCAATATAAGAACATTTAAATGTAAACAAAAGAAAAAAGGTCTAACTAGTACTTTGTTAGATGTCCCTTCTGCTTGATAACACTCAGAATTATTTTTGGCAACTTTTTATACTGACTCTGTATAAACCCATTGCTGGTGCTGGTCCAAATATCCAAGACAGAGCAAAAACGTTCAGCATTGTGTTTTTTATTGTCAATCTTCTTTTAATAAGTAACCATACATGTTCAATAATATCAAGTGATTGCACAGGCCAGCTCATTGCATTGAGCACATTTCCAGCGATCTATTCAGCAACTGAGCGCATTGGTGCACTGGGGCATTATTGTCTTGAAAAATATATTCTCCAAATGTACATGTTTGTCATTTCTGATCATTACCGGGCATTTGTCAGAAAATATTTCCTTCCACTGTTGGATATTCCACCTCCTCTACACCATGCTAGGCGTTTTTTTTTCTGATAGACATTTTGTATTGATTTTTTTACGAGACACTCTCCAAATGCAACCCATGTTCTTGCAAATGAAATTGCAGTGTATGTTTAGAGACTGGATTTGGTTGATTGTCATTAAATTTGAATAGGAACAGTACAATTTGTTTTATCAAATTACTATTAATGAAATTAAAGTAACGATTGTAATAAAGTGAAATAAATAAATCAATTTGGCTGATGTGTGACACATCAAATCTTTGCAAACCACTGCTTAAATTGTGACTGCTTTGACCATTTTGGAGATGTTATAAATGGCGGCCGCTTTAACTTGGGGTTGTTTTAACTTCCTTCCTGTGATATTCACCTTAAAGTTGAAATACGTTTTTATTCGGACATTGAAAATGACATAAAGAAATTATTGAAATGTTTCCGGATTGCTTCCAGAAGCATTTTTTGGCCAATAGTGATTGGTGTATTGCTATAATGATAATTGATTACACTTACTTTTCTTGTTTTCTGCAAACAAATTAGTTAGAAAAGTGTACTTGTCTAGCATGAAAAACTGCCAGTTTGGGCAAGGCGGGCATAGAAATTACAAATCTCTGAGCTAGCTTTTTCCCTCTTATCTAATGACTGCTGTTTCACCAGATGGTTGGGATACTATTTATTTATTCTTACAGCAATTATGGTGCCCTATCATTTATCCGTAATTCAAGTGATAAAATCTACTTACTACATCTTCTAGAACATTGCAGTTTAAGATCCATACTTACCACATCATCTAGAACATTGCAGTTTAAGATCCATACTTACCNCCCAACAAATGTGCACATCTCATTATCATTACTGTCACCAGGGTCACCCAACAAATGTGCACATCTCATTATCATTACTGTCACCAGGGTCACCCAACAAATGTGCACATCTCATTATCATTACTGTCACCAGGGTCACCCAACAAATGTGCACATCTCATTATCATTACTGTCACCAGGGTCACCCAACAAATGTGCACATCTCATTATCATTACTGTCACCAGGGTCACCCAACAAATGTGCACATCTCATTATCATTACTGTCACCAGGGTCACCCAACAAATGTGCACATCTCATTATCATTACTGTCACCAGGGTCACCCAACAAATGTGCACATCTCATTATCATTACTGTCACCAGGGTCACCCAACAAATGTGCACATCTCATTATCATTACTGTCACCAGGGTCACCCAACAAATGTGCACATCTCATTATCATTACTGTCACCAGGGTCACCCAACAAATGTGCACATCTCATTATCATTACTGTCACCAGGGTCACCCAACAAATGTGCACATCTCATTATCATTACTGTCACCAGGGTCACCCAACAAATGTGCACATCTCATTATCATTACTGTCACCAGGGTCACCCAACAAATGTGCACATCTCATTATCATTACTGTCACCAGGGTCACCCAACAAATGTGCACATCTCATTATCATTACTGTCACCAGGGTCACCCAACAAATGTGCACATCTCATTATCATTACTGTCACCAGGGTCACCCAACAAATGTGCACATCTCATTATCATTACTGTCACCAGGGTCACCCAACAAATGTGCACATCTCATTATCATTACTGTCACCAGGGTCACCCAACAAATGTGCACATCTCATTATCATTACTGTCACCAGGGTCACCCAACAAATGTGCACATCTCATTATCATTACTGTCACCAGGGTCACCCAACAAATGTGCACATCTCATTATCATTACTGTCACCAGGGTCACCCATCAAATGTGCACATCTCATTATCATTACTGTCACCAGGGTCACCCATTTCATCTTGAAACAAGAATCTCAACAGCAAAAACATTGCATGGCTAGTGTGAACAAAAGGTAAATATTTTTGTTTGGTTATATCACCTTTTCCTAGCCTAGCAACAGGATGCCAAAGAGATACAGCAGAAGACACTGGATGGACAAATAAAACAATAATGTTACAACTTATTTGTGGTTGCGGTCACTGTTTTAGGTGGAAGGATACCCACTTGATGCTTCTACACCGGTACAGGGTGGGGCAAAGGGTACAAAGAAAGATAAAAAGGAGAAAGGTGAAAAAGGAAAAGTAAGAGAAAAAAAAGATGTCACCAGTAGTCTCTTAAGAAGTTCTTACTGTTTTGTTTGACTGATTCATGATTCTTTGCATGTCATAGTTTTAAAGTGATTGATCTTTTGTTTTATTCAGGTGAACTCTTGTAGCGTAATGTTGCATGGTCTTTTTGAACACAGTTTGTCTGGTAATTTTCATCTCTGATTTGTGTGCCAGACTAAGAGATTGGGTTGTTTGCTAGTAGTTTAAAATAATTTAATCACCAAAACAATAGTATTGTTTTGTTTTTGTTTTGTGTTAAATAGATTTTAGATTGTTTAGTAATTGCAATCTGTGTAAACGTATAACTGGTAAATATTTGATTGTGGTGGTTGCACTAATGTGTGTCGTGCTAACAATGTTTGAATTAACAAATAATCTGACTAATAATAACACCATTAAACTGCTCAACTTTTATAAATTTGAGTTAAGTTAAGAGTAAGCAGATTGAGATAACTTTGATCACTACACAATCATTATCTTTCTCACTGATTTTGCACAGGATATAATTAAAATATTCCCTAGTAAATCTCTGGCTCTAGACTAAAGCTTCAATCAAAACATGTTTTAAGTTGTAAAAAATGTACTTAAATTAGAATAAATAGGTGTAATTTCTTTAAAAAAAACACTATAAAGTATTCCTTAATGTTATATCAGTGTTGTCTATTATGCATACCAGTTATCAGTATATATATTATTTATTAATTGGATAGAAAAACATGAATATTTATCAGAACTTAAATCTTATACGCCCATACTTATCGAAAATTATTAGAGCAGTGGAAAAGAGAAGGGAGACGACAAGAAAAAGAAGAAGGAACCACAGCAGGAACTGAAGCGTAATCCTCCGACCTATTCAACTCTAGCCACATGGCATGTCCCACTGGCTGAATTCCTAGAGGGCGATTACTCCTACCAGGGGGTGTTCTCAAAGGGGAATATTGAAATTGCCTCCACTGTCAAAACCACGGACATTGACCAGGGAAGAAAGGTATTGCATACTGTTTCTAATGCATTAGCTGCGCTCTGGGAAAACATGGCTTAATTCCTGTGGGTAAAGTATCGTCCTTTAAACAAAACATTCCATGAAAGCGAAATGTGTCATTCCTCATTAGCCTGTGCTGACTGCCCTGGCTAATTATGGATGATACTTTTTGCATATGGATTAAGCCAGGTTCTCACAGAGTGTGGCTCAAATTTTTTGACATAATTTAACTATTAACATATGATTCAGAATCTTTAAAATTAATTGTTTCTTATGCTGTGTAATAACTAACATGAATGTTAACAAATGCTATATAGCATGTATGTCCATCGTTTCGGCCCTCTTATTGAATTCATCTCTATTTTGAAAAACACATGTTTAATATTTCAATATGTAGTAAAATGCGTAGTCTTGTACTTACGAAAAAAAACAGTATGTAAATTGGCAATATTTTGCATTAGCTCCCATAATGATCTTTTTAATGAACATTATTTCCAATCAGCCTGCCCTATTGCTTGGTGACTAAGGTCTGTTACTTTGGGTTACTTTGGGCATTTGCTTGTTATGTAAATAACTTTCTTGATGGAAATGATACACTGTTATTTGTGTTATTCCTGAATTATTTAAGTAATATTTTTACAGTTTGTTAACATAAAGCACAGTTGTTAAACCTACTCATAAGCCTTATATGTTGTTTGATGAAAATAATCACAACACTAGTCTAGAGTAAACATGACCTATTTATTTTGAAAACTAGAAAACATGTGAATGATCTGGTAACTTTCGTAAAATACAGCAAATACATTAAAACTCCTGAAAAAAATATTAGAAATCAACTATTGTGCATTTCTAGAGTGTTATTTGAAGTTGACTTTTTACACTGCTGGACAGATAGTAGAGGACAGACCGATGAGAATAAGGGATATAAACAATAAATAAGAAGGGAAAACAATCATCTAGCAACCCAACACATTGAGTCGGTTGTCCGGTTACTAATTAAGCATATCAATAAAGCAGACAAACAGAAACATTCCTACATTGTTTGGCCTAATTTTGTCTTGACGCTAGGTCCTTAAATCTCGAGGGTCAGGGAGAGGTTCCAGTCGAAATTCTAAGAAGGATGTGAGTAGTAAGGCAAACAGTTGCATTGTAACCTGTAGACTCGTGTGCATGTACCAGAGTAGTAGGGCAAATTGTTGCATTGTAACCCATAGACGTGTAAGCATGTTACAAAGTATCTTAGTTATGAATTGTAGCCGAGTTTGTCAGAAATTAAGTACCAGTACTCTATGGCACTTATGTTTTGTGTGCATTAAGGTGTATACTGTGTAGACAGCAAGTAGTGTGTGCAACATGTATTTGGGTGTGCTTGTCTATAATTTTATATTTCAGACATCTTAATATTGATTATGTAATCAAAATTATTATTATGGTTCAGGGCTTTTTTTCCTTCTTTGTGAGTGGCCCTGGAAGGACATTTCACAATTGTGACAGGGACAATTCACAAACCTAACATGGCCGTGAATTTTTACAAAATCGGCCGTTTTTCACAATTTTAACAATTTCACAACTCAGTTTTTCACAATTTGAAGAAGTTCGCGACTCAATTTTTCACAATTTTGAATAGTTCACGACTCAATTTTTCACAATTTTGAAAAATTCGCAACTCATTTTTTCACAATTTGGAAAAGTTCGCGACTCATTTTTTCACAAAGTGGGGGGCCAGGGCCGCTTCACAAAGTCAGGAAAAAAGCCCTGTGGTTGTGAATTATTTTAATGGTTCATTTACAAATAGTGTTATGTCTTTTTAATCGCACGTAAACAAATAATTGCTGCTTCTGATTTTGCTTAAACTTGTTGATAAATCCTAAAATGTTGTTTTCTGATGTGATGTCCTTTCGTATGGACGACGTCATTAACCAAGAAAATGTCATGCACTTTATCAGTTAAAGATTATACATGTATAGCCAATGAAAACATTTGAAATGTTTAATATAAAGATATTTTGTAATTGTGATATAACATGGGCAACAAGATACATGTAATATATAATCGTCTACAAGTATGTCTGCATTTCAAGGTTAATTAATTTATATTTAAATGACATATTCAATTTTCACATTGGGTCAATATACCTATATAATTTATATTGGAGCTAAAGAAACTAGTAAATATTTGTAAGAAACAATCTAATACATTTTAGCCATCAATGATGGGTGAAATGAAAAAGTTTGATAGAAAGCCCAAATCTGCTAAACGGGAGCCAAAAAGTAGTGCAACAAATAAGAAAGAGGCAGTAAGATGATGTTTGTTCAAGCAATTTTTTTATCTTTTCAGAAGTTTGGTTTATTAAATTATTTGTTTGAGTATTAAGTTAATTTAATTATGGTATTTTTTACTGTTTGAACATCAGCATTACAGTTCTTGTTACTTCTAGATTTTGATTGCATTTGATAATTTTTTGTTATTTTAAATATAGACAATAATATTTTTCCCTAGTATTAAATGCCAGCATGGACCTCATCCGCTGCATTATGAACATTGCTTTTAGTACCAGCCATGCACATTCTTAGTATAATCTCTTAGTTCCAACTCACATAGAATTGTGTTCACATATCTGACCCATGCTAAAATAAAACTGGTCTTTTTGCATATAGTTAAAGTGTCTTTTAAGATTAGCCTTCAACTATACTTTCTACCAAGACTGGATTTTTAGATTTTCGTTTGAGATGTTTCCTGAAATGTATGCGAATATTATTTTAGTGAAATGCCATAAAACTACAATTGCAATTACTTTTTAAGGAAGAGGGTCTTGCCTTGACTGTTATTGTTGCATCCCTAATACTGATGCTATACATGTGTGTTAACAACTACAAGTACTATATGAATGTGAGACAGCCCCTTGCCTTAGATAGAGTCTTGTAGTTATCATGCTTGTTCATCAAAACCATTCTTGAACCTTCTTATGCCACTCTCGTAGATGTCTATCTCATCTAGACGTACATCTCGGGCTGGGTTGGCTGATGTAAGTACTTGCATGCACCTTGGAATGCAGCCTTTCAAAGCTTGACCTTTTCATACAGGTGGCAGTTCACAATGTACAATGGATGATTATGCCATTTAACACCATTTTTAGTTCAACTATTCATAGAATAGATTGAGCTATACTACCCACCCATTTGTCGGCATTAGTGTTAGCGTCTTCGCAATGCTGTGATTGAGGTAAATGTTCACCTTCTCTATATCACTGTTCCACTACTGGAATTCTTCTTTTTCTTCTCAATCGCTGCTGAACATGGAGTTGGGAGGCAAAGATGAAACGGGTGATTTTCTGTAGAGCCTTCATGGGTCCGTACAACTTGTACTGCAGGCTAACAAGCTCCGTCAGTACATTGTCCCTCAATAGAAGGTGGTCTCTGCATTCCTGGAAAATATATATTCAGCCGATTGGTTGACTTTTCACCAGGGCACATTGGAGACAGTACTAGGTTGAATCTCTTCTGCATGGAGTGGTTCAGTCTGTTGTGCTCAGTTTGCAGTTGGAAGATGATCACCAGTCCTGTTCTAGTCTGGACAGGCGATGGTAATTGTCTTGGGGCTATCAAGTTCTGAACATGCTCTTGACAATCATGTTCATTTCCTCTAGACTTACTCTGTTTTCTCGTTTGTCTTCTTCTGTTTGCCTCATCATTTCCGTGTATTCCAAAGTAACAGGAGATTCACTGAGAACAATGCCGATAGTTATTTAATTGAAACTTCGCACATATTTAGTGACGTGTGAGGTCACCAACCAAGTTCCAAAACTCTGACTTGCAATCTAGCAGTACTATGTCCCCTGCTGTACTTATATAATACGGTCAATGTTTGTGTGCAAGTTGAAATTCATTATTAGGTTTGCCTGCAACAAGTACATATCTCTGTAACTACTACTGTTACAGATGTTCAGTTGAAACTATACACGCGTCTTTGGGATCATCATGCAAGGTAACCGATCAAGGCTCATACCACCACTGAGTACAATTCTAACATGTGTTCAATTGAAAATTCACACAAGTTTGGTGTCTTTGGGTAAGGACCAAGTTCCATAACTCTTACTGACAATTTAGCAGAATTATGCCCCTTTTTGTGCTTCGAAACATTCAGGTTAACGTTTGTGTGCAATAACTCCATTTTATTCTATATCCAATAAATTCATCCAATGGGCATTCTTCATAAGTACCACGTGACCGTCCAATATATTCCGGTATTGGATCCAAAGTCTGTATTTTTTCTACATTGGACAGTTGAGTACAGGTGCACTAAGCAAAATGTTTTTTTAACGATAAAAGCCGTTACAGAGAAAAAGTAACGGAATGTACAATAATCAATTCACAAAGGAGCTTATCGTGCTGCAAATAACGATTATATAGAGGATATTTGTTGGATTCGGGGGAATATCAATTTTAATTCACCAGTGATCATAGAATTTTTTTATTTTTTTTATTTTTTTTTTATCCGTTTATTTATATTGTACAATAGTTTAACTGGAGAATTTCGCTGGAATAATGATATCATTCCGTCAAACAAATGACGTTATTTCACAGTTTAACAGTGAACACTGTTATTTTTCCCTGTTTGAATTCACTGATATTTCTCTCTAAACCACCGGAAAGCATTAAATAAACATGCATATGAAGCATTACAATCAAACAAAGACCTTAAGAAAGGAATATAGAATAAAAAGCTTATAAGACGTTTAAACTGTACAATACATGATATATTTGGACTCGCACACAGTTTGAAGTGATATTGGACTCGCCTAACAGCACGTCCAATATGACTTCAAACTGTGTGCTAGTCCAAATATATCACCGTATTGTACAGTGAAACGTCTAATAACCTATAATTGTTATATATTCTTAAGATATTTAATTCAATATCAATATCAATGTATGTCTTAGTGGTCATTATATATGATTGCTGACCAAGGAAGGGCCACACTTCTAACCCATCAATTTAGGAGAATAATGACCCTTTTTCACTTATAACATTTAGGTTAAGGTTTTGTTTGTTTATCAATAACTTATGTTTACACTGACCAACCTTGAAGAAACTTTGGACACAGCAAGCCTGCATGGAGACCCTGACTTTAGGGTCAGTTGGGTCAAGGTCAATGTTGCTAATAATAGAATAATTTGTTTGTTAATAGCTCATTTAAGACCTTGCATGTGATTACACAGTTATAAAAATTAACTAATTGGTAAAACGATGAAAATTTAGTTGTGTGGCCTGACCACATTTCTTGTTGTTATCTAAGTTTTCAGGTTTAATTTTGGATATATATATATTTATTTTTTTAATATTACAGATTTTCAACATCAAATATGTCTTGAGGGTTTTCCAGCCATTTTGTGAAAAGGAGTCTGGTCAAATTGGGATTTTTTAATTGATAAAAGTGGCAAATTTGGGAAATTTTTATCGACAAAAAGGACCAAATTGGGATTTTTTTTATCAACAAATATTGACACAACAGATCTTTTCCTGGCCATTTTGGATAAAAATCATATAAATTATGGTTATATATTTTGTAGGTTGTTTAAAAAATAAAATTGAGATATAGTCTAATAATCATAAGTCATAGAGGATATTTGTTCATGTCAGTGTAAGATCGATTGTTATTTCACGAGTGATCATAGAAAATATTATTTTTCTATGATCACGAGTGAAATAACAAACGATCTTACACTGACATGAACAAATTTTCTGTTTCTTTTATGCCCCTTTTTCAAGAAAATAATAAATTATAATTTCCCTTTCGCTGAAAAGTGACCCTCTCTCCCGTGGCGTGCCTCAATACATTGAAATGACATCATTTTGTTGACGAAATGACGTCATTTTATTGAAAAAATGACGTCATTATTCCAGGGAAATTCTTCAGTTTAACTCTTTTACAATGTATATAAACGTTAAAAAAAGCATAAAATTAAAAAAAAGTGTGTTGGATTCGGTGGAATATCAATTTTATTTCACTCGTGATCATAGAAAAAATATAAACAAGGATATAAACAAGGGAAGTACATCTTGATATGATAATCTAAAATTGAAAAAGGAATTCTGAAAATTTGTTATTTTCACCAGTGAAAATAACAATTTTTTTATTTTTACTGCTGTTATTTCACTGCAAAAATGTCATATTTTATCATTAGATATAAAAGAAAAAAGACACTTCTTTAAAAAAAATAAAAAAAAAAAAAAAAAAAAAAAAAAATGAAGCAGGAATCCAGTTGGCAATCAAGATCACCAAAGAAATTTATATTACTAGTAAAATAGT